>VDFB02137365.1:38833599-38884676 GCA_007258455.2 Sequoia sempervirens
GAGAGAGAGACCTGAGAGAGGGAGAGGGGGTAGGACGGAGAGACTTGAGAGAGAGAGAGAGGGTAGAGGGTTTAAGGGTTAAGGGTTAATGGTTTAGGGTTTAGGGTTATGGGTAGTGATGGAACTTCAAAGTTTTGTTCTCTTTGTTCTATTTTATCTTGCCTTGTGTCTCTTGTCATCTATGGTGTTTGGGAAAAGCCTAAGGTTGGGGTTTTACCTTCGTCTTCATGTAAAACCCTAGCGTTCATCTTACACCTTGGATGGGATCTATTTGGCCATTACTTTTTGGGAAGGCTTTAAAACGACTTAAGCCCCATCGCTTCATCTAGGCTGGGCCCCCTTTTGTTTTATTGTTTTATTTCCTTCGCCTGACTTTATTTTTCCTAAGTCTTTTGTTGGTCCTGTGTTGCCTCATTAAAACAACTTATGTCATTGTTTTTCGTCAACCTAGTGATGTCCCCTTATTCCTTTAGGGGAGAGGGCCCAGTAGTTGTCTAGGCTAACTTTCTCAGCATGTAGCAATTGACTGGAATATCGTAGAACCTTCATTTTTTTTGGTGAGGAGATGTGCATGAAAGAAGGCATAGGATTCATTCATGCTTATCTCATTCTTGCTCTGCTAAAAAAATCTTACATTGTTCCCACTACTATTTGTAATCTAGGTATTTACTTGAAATATATTTGCATAATCTCAAATTCCTTCATAGGATTTTGAAGTAACAATGTATCCTATATAGGGTTTAGAATGATTTCTTTTAATTAAAAAAATAAATAAATGATGTATTTCCCTATAATTAGATAATGTGGAGATCTCCTAAATCTGCCCCAGCACACTATCCTCTTTGGCATTGTATTCATTACTAGCTACTAGGTTTTTCATGTGACATCTTTAATATCTTCATGACCATGGCTTTTAAATAGATTCCAGTCTTTGCTTTAATCCTTTTCATGGTAACCCTTGAGTTCCATAATCCACCTTCAATCTCTTCTAAGAACGGTGTCTTAAGCTAGACTGCATAGTATGCATATAAAGCAAGTCCTTCATACCCGCCATTGTTCCAAACCACCACTCACTCCTTGCTTAAAATGTTTCCTCCATAAGCACAATAGCATGTTTTAAAATCATGGTTGCCAGTGATTGACCATTAAGGTCACCACTTTCATCAAGATACAATGAGATTTTTGTCTTTAAACTCAAGGCATTATGCAAGATAACATTGTGAATTGTTTGTTGTATGCATTTTATTTTCTTGCACATTTAACTGCTTTGCTAACTTCCTTTAAGATTGGGTATTGCACCCTCAGCTGCAATCTCAAACAGCTCACTCACTATCACTTGAAGATTCCTTTCATGAGCATCCTTCTATAAAATCAAACTATGCCCTATAGACTGCCTACTTACTACAGGGGACTCATTGTTTCATGGTATTGTAGATCTTAAGAACCTTCAACCTTATTGACACTACTTCACAGTCCATAAGGTATTATTCACTATTCTCCCATCTTTGATGAGTCTCAAAACACTGCTCAAACATGCAATCCACTACCTCCATTATACATTAATGGCTAAGAAGAAACATTGAACCTATGATTACCACTGTTACTTCATTTGGACAGTCATTCCCTGATTGCATTTTCCTTGTCTAACACTACCAAAAGCATTTGAAAAACCCTTAAGGTCAGCAAGGGGGTAAGGAAACTCACTGTTAAAATTTCCACTTTACTATGCAAGGTTTGAGCTTTATTATCTTGTCACTACTCAACCTCTTTTTGACTGTCACATCTCAAGTGACTGCCATTCTTCTTACCGTAGATTGCATTTACAAATGTCACTAAGCTACATAGTGTGCTTGTTAAATATTTTGTTATTAGCTAAAATGTCTCAATCTTTTTGGTATTGCAACCTCACTAATCCGCTAGAGTTATTGTTTATGTTTCTATAGAGGCCTAGGGTTTGTACCTTAATCATGCTCTTACCAATGCTTCTGTTGGTATTAAAAAACAACCTTAAATCTTGGGTCAGAAAATTAATTGTCTTGACAAAGTTGTGGTATGATCTTGGATTGTATCCTAGAGTGTGTGGGAAGCTTGTGTTTGATCATTAAGGTATGTAAACCTGATTAGGGAAATATATCCTATATAGCATGGGTCTTGCTTTAATACTTTCCATAATGGTTATTAGCAAATCACATTATTATAGTTTGTGGTAACCCAAGATTGCATTCAAGTATGTAACAAACTTGGTTTGTAGTTTAAGCTATACACTTTTAAGTAACATTCATAAGGTTTAGAAAATCTTGATCACTCTCTAGAATAGCCCATTGAACATGGGTTGTGCTTGAATGCACTACATAATTGATATAACACAACCACTTTGCATATCAACCAGAGTTATAGGCTCTTTATTGCAGCAAGAGGTAATCAATCTTCGATCATGCTATAATTACATCCTAACTTGTTAAATTTGAGACAACCTAAATGTACCCAATGATGATTGACACCTACATTATACAACCTAAATTAGCTACATTATATGAGTGCCTCCATTTCTATCACAACATAGCCACATTAAAATTGGGTCACACATGAATGAATCCTATATTTGTTATAGCACAACTATGCCACATGACCAATAGAGTTATGGATCACATATTTACAGTCACAAGAATTTGTTCCTTGGTTGTGATCTTATGGTGATTCCACACAACAAAATCTGGACATGAAATTCTCAAAACCCTAAACCTCTAAAAATGAAATCTGATGAGATGTTGCTTTAAAATATAATTTTCAAACCTGGAACTACAAATCGGACTTCACAACTGAATTCTACAAAAAGACTATGACTACCCTCAACCTGGCGATATCTTCTTGAATTTTTTCTGATTTTTCCCAAGAAAATCGTCCTTAGTTCTCCACAAACTGTCTCAAGTAGAGAAAAACACTATCGCAATAAATCAACAAACTCACTTTTCTTTATGTCAGCCACAATTTGATTTTTTTCTTATTTTTCATGTTTGTTGAAATTTTGACGAAACTGATAGTTGGCATTTTGACGAAACCCAGGTTCGTCAAAATTTTGAAGAACATCGGGGATAAACTTTTAAAAAATTGAAAATTACACATCAAATTTTACAAGCACCCAATGATACATCAAATTATGCATATTTCGTCGGACATTTTCATCGGATTTTGCAGTCAAATGAGTTAGTGAGAGGATAGCTATCCCCCTTCCAAATATCTCATGATTTAGGCTGATACGAAAGAAAATATGATGTTGTTTTGGTACGCATATATGGCAGTACTCTGATAACGAAATCCACTTTAGATCCAAGAATTAAAAGAACATCGACCTTGTGGTACACTGTTTAAGTTCCCCAATCGATCTGGGAAATGAAGGAGTCCAAGAAAAATAGAGAGAATCAATAAAATTGTTTAAAATTTATACTTCTTGATTATGCTCAGGTGTCGCTTCTGTGAGATGTTCCCATATAACAGTGAGGTTGTTTTAATCTACACACCCTACCATGTTCAAGTGATGTCGCTGTAACAGACTGTGAAGGAATCATGGAGCTTATTTAAATGTCCACTCCCTTCTATGTTCAAGTGTTGCAGTTGTGACAGGTCAACGATGGAGTCAGGGAAATTATTTAAACCTCTAAAACAATCTATTTTCAAGTGTTGTAGATGTGACAAGTTGCTAACAAAATCAGAAAATTATTTTAAGCTTCTACAGTCTTCCATAAGAGTGCGTGATCGACCTCCATGCCCGCGCTGGCTATCTTGGATGCACCATAAACTAAACACAAATGAATTGGGAAAAGTATATCCAACAACATGCTTTTTTTTGGATCTAAAGATAAATGTTGTGAGTTATGTTCATCTCTAAAACTTCTTGTGTAGAGGTGGACAGGTGTAGTGAGATTTAAAAACAAGGAGATTAATGTAAGATAGAGGAATCTAAAGGATGCCCTACTGGTCGGATTGCAAGCCTAAACAAAATGGATCATACTTTTGTGTAGGAGACAAATCACATCCACCAACATGGAAGATCTATGCTAAAACAGGGAAATTGACTTTCAAAACTTTCAAGCACATGTAGTTGGCTAGTGTAAAACCATATTTCACAACCTTTTATGCGTCCTCTCTACCTGTGCCAAGATGGCACCTTAGAGAAGGCATACGTTTTGTATGGACAGAATGCCTCAAGGCGATGTCAACTCATGGAATGCACTGATTGCAAGGATGGAGGAGTTAGCTTAGTGTAAGAAGAAAAGTAGAAACCCCTAAGATTTGGAAACTCATCCAAAGAGGATGACCGTCATTCCGTTATTAGCAGCAGCCCAAGCGGGGTACACTCCAGGTAGCATTCATGAAGTAAGATGAATAAAGACAAATTGTTCCTATACATAAGGGCTCTGCCACATTTAGCAAACCAGCAGAGACCAAAGAAATGCTAATTTGTGCCTCCTACGTCCAGAGGCCTACTTGAGTCAGTACCAGATGATAAACAACTATACTTTTGGAGAGCAATATGCCTATTACTTGCACACACACACACACAGAGATAGAGGACTTATAATCGTATGGTTAGCTTATAACATTATTGTACTTAGGAATTATGAAGTTGAAGGAACATAATGAATATCCTCAAAACAAAGACTAATATATGGCCATCACTAGACTCATCAACAAACTACTCTATCGATGGCATTCCATGTTCATTGGCTAAATGAATGCAGCAAGGTATTTCCAGTTTCAAAACTTTTACCTAACGTTGTGAAAGAATGCGAAGAAAGAATCATTTAGTGGACAAAAAGGATAGAAGTGATTTGTAAAGTAAGATCTTGTTGAATATAAGCTCAGGGTGTAAGATTATAGCATTTATATATCAAATCCGCATTCAAATCACCACGAGGTGAGTATGATTGTTGCATATGAATTAACTTTCTAAGAAATAAAGGTCCCTAATAAAAAAAGGAATGGAAAAAATCTCAGAGAATTGTAGAAAGAATATAGAAATAAGAGGCCACTTCTGCCCACACTATGAAAGGAGAAAACATATAATCCCATTTCTTGAAACAGAGAGTTAGAGAGGGGTTTGATTGAGTGGGTTGGTGAGACTAGAGTACAAGGAAATAGTGTTAAAGAAGAATTGAACATTCGATTTGATGCGGGTACTTTGTTCCAGACGGTTATCAAACTCATGTGTTTGATTTACAATTAGTCAATAATAACTTCATTACAATAATAGTTGATGAATCTACCAAATTTAAGAGTTAAGGAAGGGAATAAATCAAATGCATACAGATTGTATTTTCTTTTTTGAGAGCTAAGTAGTGAAACCTACTTGGTCATGCTATAATCTTGAATAAGATCCATGGGATGTTGATGGAGAAGGAAGTGCCATCTTGCTACGTTGTTCACAACCTTTTCTTCCAAATGATTCCTGCCTCTCACAAACCTCTCATAGCTTGCATATATCATTTTCTCTCCAATTACGGTTACCAAAAACAATAATCCGTTTCATCCCCCCCACCCCCCCAAAGATATTTAAATTGACATGCACTAAAATGCTCACAACTGTCATCGACATGCCAATAAGCCCGTTTCAAAGCTAAATATAGTTATTATTTATTATGCATGTTCTACAATTTACATCAACTTGTAACCACTTTTTTAGGTGTAATTTCTTTCTAGAATATTCTAATTTTAAAATCCGTTTAAAATACATTATTTTTCCATATTTAATCATATCATATTATTAATTTCTATTAAATACCATTTAAAGCAATTATTCTAATAAAGCAAATTAATTAATTAATTTATTAATAAACTACTTATTTCACAAAATTGGTTTACTAAGCTATTGCTTATTCCCAAATTTATATAAATTACTAGGTAATCGAATTTTTAATTTAATTATCCGATATAATAAAGTCATTTAAATATTACGTTTACCGCACAACAAACAACAAAAATTACGAATAAACGCTTACACAACACCCATAAAGGCTAATACGGTGGGGTACTATAGCAAGTAGCTATATTTGTTCATATTGTTTATAGACATGCAGATAATAGTAGAGAAGATAATAGAATTTTTTTGAGAAAGTACCATTTTTGTGTAAGTGATAATTGATTACATTCATCTGAGTTTGTTCAATATTGTTTTGATATATTTTATAAAAATTTAAAAGAGAGGAATTGAAATGAGAGAACATCTCATATGGTCAAATAATTGCATGGGTCGATTAAAAAATGCTAGAATATTTTATTCGTTATGTAGAGTTCATAAGGAGAATAATATCTAGCACATGTGGATTTTTTTTGAAGCTGGACATGGTAAGGGAGAACACGATGGAGTAGGTGCATGTGTGAAAAGAGATCTTGCTAGAGAGCAACTAAAATTTGAGGATGCTATGAAATTCAGAGATGTACGTGCAATTGTAGATTGGTGCAATACCAAATTATCTACAAGAACAAGTGAGAGATCAATAATTTGATGCTTCTTTTGGTTAGTTGAAGAAAATGATATTTTTTCTTGACAATATTGTGAAACAATTAATGGATCTGCAAAATGGCGTTCATTTAAGAGATTGAATACAAACACATGGACAATATGGACAAGGGAGCTGTCATGCTTTTGTCAATTTGTATTGCAGGTGATTGGGAGGCGTTTGAAAATACAAAATGGGTCGAACAATGGCAACAAAGAGCCTTAACACCTACATCGACACATGTTCAACATGGAATGAAAATTGAAGATAATCAAGTGTTTTCATCAGATGATTATGATCATATTTTGGATCTTGTACAAGAAGGTACATTAAATTGAGTTGAATTTTATATGTATGCATGTTTATATGTGAATTAAATATAAGTCACTCTTTATTAATTTTTTTATTTATTTTTGCAGGAAATGTGTATGTTGTTGTTGCACCTAAGGGGAATGAAGAGGAGACAAAGTATTGGTTGGCTAGATGTGTTGAGAGAAAACATAAGTTGGTACATCCTAGAGTGGATGATGACAACTTTGAGTATCCAATTGGTTCAGTGGTTGTTGTTGGCACCTGGCTTTGAAAATATTTGATAAGAAAGAATGGTTTGCCTGCATTTGAAGATTATGAAAGACATAAGAAGATTATACATTATTCACATTTGGTTTTGGCAACCAATATAAAACTAGTTAGATATCAAGGGAGATCTGCTAATAAATTTTTATGGACACTTTCAATGGATGATCATGAGACAATCATACATGCATTACAAAAAAGAGAGGATGTAGATGGTACAACAATGTAAATAAATATTGGTAAGTATATAGTTGTATATATATTTAATTGATAGTCGATATGTAGTTAAAAATTTATCACATATACATGTATATATATGTCTTTAGTCATTTCCTAATTAAAGTTTTATATCATTTTTTGTTTCAAGTCTCCCAAAACTAGATGCTTTACAAAAAAGAGAGGAGATGCATATATATTACAATGGAATTTGAATCTAGAGATAGGTAACTATATATAGTTCTAGATACATTTAATTGATAATATAAATATAATACTAAATTTAATTCATTTTCATTTTATAAAAAGTTTATAATTGCTTTTATATCCCCTTAAGCCATTCTCTTAGGACTCCTTAAGCCATCCTCTTGTGTACCATTAATCCATCCTCTTGCATCCCATTAAGTCTCTCTATTAATTCCCCTTAATTCATCCTCTTAGGACACCTTAATCCATATCCTCGTATATCTACCCTTAATCCATCCTCTTGCATCCCCTTAAGTCACTCTCTCAACACCCCTTAATCCATCCTCTTAGGACCCCTTAAGCCATATCCACATATATCTACCCTTAATACATTCACTTGCATCCCCTTAATTCACTCTCTCAACACCCCTTAATCCATCCTCTTAGGACCCCTTAAGCCATATCCTCGTATATCTACCCTTAATCCATCCTCTTGCATCCCCTTAAATCTCTCTATTAATTCCCTTTAATCCATCCTATTAGGACCCCTTAAGCCATATCCTCGTATATCTACCCTTAATCCATCCTCTTGCATCCCCTTAAGTCTCTATATTAATTCCCCTTAATCCATCCTCTTAGGACCCCTTAAGCCATATCGTTGTATATCTACCCTTAATCCATCCTCTTGCATCCCCTTAAGTCTCTCTATTAATTCCCCTTAATCCATCCTCTTAGGACCCCTTAAGCCATCCTCTTATGTACCATTAATCCATCCTTGTATATCTACCCTTAATCCATCCTCTTGCATCCCCTTAATTCATCTCCTAGGATTTAGGTCTTAGGGTTAATGGTTTAGGGTTCATCTCCTAGGCTTTAAGTCCTATGGTTTAGGGCTTACGGTTTCTAGGTTTCATGAAATGTTTAGAATAATATATCTATATGGGTTAAGGGTTTAGGGTTCATGTCTCCTATTTGGTCCTATGGTTTAGGGTTTAGGGTTTCTAGGGTTCATGAGATGCTTAGAATAATATATCTATATGGGTTTTAAGGGTTTAAGGTTCATCTCATAGGCAAGTTAGGTCCTATAGTTTAGGGTTTAGGGTTTCTATGGTTCATGAGATGCTTAGAATAACAAATCTATATGGGTTAATGGTTTAGGGTACATCTCCTAGGCTTTAGGTCATATAGTTTAGGTTTTAGGGTTTTTAGGGTTCATGAGATGCTTAGAATAACAAATCTATATGGGTTTTAAGGGTTTAGGGTTCATCTCCTAGGCTTTAGGTCCTATGGTTTAGGGTTTACAATTTCTAGGTTTCATGAGATGCTTAGAATAACAAATTCTATATGGGTTAATGGTTTAGGGTTTATCTCCTATGGTTTAGGTCCTATGGTTTAGGGTTTAGGGTTTCTAGGGTTCATGAGATGCTTAGAATAACAGATTTATATGGGTTTTAAGGGTTTAGGGTTCATCTCCTAGGCTTTAGGTCCTATGGTTTAGGGTTTAGGGTTTTAATTCATCCTATCAACTCCCCTTAATACACCCTCTTACATCTGTTTAAGTCATTCTATCAACTCTCCTTAATCCACCCTCTTACATCCCTTTAAATCATTCTATCAACTCCCCTTAATCCACCCTCTTACATCCCTTTAAGACATTCTATCAACTCCTCTTAATCCACCATCTTGCATCCCCTTAATCCATCCTCTTAAAGGACCCTTAATGCATATCCTCTTACATCCCCTTAATCCACAATCTTGCATCCCTTAAGTCAATCTTATAATTCCCATTAAGCCATCCTCTTAGGACTCGTTAAGCCATATCCTAGGGTTCATGACATGCATCCCCTTAATCCACCCTCTTACATCCATTTAAGTCATTCTATCAACTCCCCTTAATCCACCCTCTTACATCCCTTTAAGTCATTTTATCAACTCCCCTTAATCCACCCTCTTTCATCCCCTTAAGCCATCCTCTTAAAGGATCCTTAAGTAATATCCTCTTACATCCCCTTAATCCACAATCTTGCATCCCTTAATTCACTCTCATAATTCCCCTTAAGCCATCCTCTTAGGACCCATTAATCCATATCCTAGGGTTCATGACATGCATCCCCTTAATCCACCCTCTTACATCCCTTTAAAACATTCTATCAACTCCCCTTAATCCACCCTCTTACATCCCTTTAAGTCATTCTATCAACTCCCCCTAATCCACCCTCTTACATCCCTTTAAGTCATTCTATCAACTCCCCTTAATCCACCCTCTTGCATCCCCTTAATCCATCCTCTTAAAGGACCCTTAAGTCATGTCCTCTTACATCCCCTTAATCCACAATATTGCATCCCTTAAGTCACTCTCATAATTCCCCTTAAGCCATCCTCTTAGGACTCATTAAGCCATATCCTAGGGTTCATGACATGCATCCCCTTAATCCACCCTCTTAAATCCCTTTAAATCATTCTATCAACACCCCTTAATCCACCTTCTTACATCCCTTTAAGTAATTCTATCAACTCTCTGTAATCCACCCTCTTACATCCCTTTAAGTCATTCTATCAACTCCCCTTAATCCATAGTCTTGCATCCCCTTAGTCCATCCTATTAAAGGACCATTAAGTCATATCCTCTTACATCCCCTTAATCCAAAATCTCGCATCCCTTAAGTCACTCTCATAATTCCCCTTAAGCCATCCTATTAGGACCCATTAAGCCATATCCTAGGGTTCATGACATGCATCCCATTAATCCACCCTCTTACATCCCTTTAAGTCATTCTATCAACTCCCCTTAATCCACCCTCTTACATCCCTTTAATTCATTCCATAAACTCACCTTAATCCACCCTCCTACATCCCCTTAAGCCATCCTCTTAAAGGGCCCTTAAGTCATATCTTCTTACATACCCTTAATCCACCCTCTTGCATCCCTTAAGTCACTCTCATAATTCCCCTTAAGCCATCCTTTTAGGACTCGTTAAGCCATATCCTAGGGTTCATAATTGTCCAGTTTTATAGATTATACATTTTATACATACAAGGAGATATATTTTTGTTAAGTGATTCAAATATTTGCTAGAATTGGAAAATAGTTAAAATTACCTACCCTTAATTTATTATGAATATGATCTAAACTATTTAAGGAATGTTTTAATTTGTCACCTAACCATGTGATAAATTATATACATGAAATTTGATTCTAGATGATAATTTATATAGTGCATGTATTACTTGAAAATTAGATAAAATATCTATACATACATGAGTGCATATAATCATCAAAATGAACATAACATGATCATAATTGACTGCATGTATAATCATCATATTAAAGTCAACTAATATAAATAAACACAAACATGATCATATTAATCAATATAATGTATGTGAAATGGTCTATGGAATAATATGTTCAAAATGTATATGCCAAGCCCAACACATATTTAAATAAAACTAGAGATCTATAGTCCATAAAATTTAAAACCATCTAACTATTAGGGTGATCAGTCGAATCAAGTCTCCTCTTTGTTCCATGTGGACTAGATGTACCCGTATCATGTTGTAAAATTGTACAAGAAGCTTGAAATTAGATTTAAAGTTATTTAGAAATTTTGATATAATTTAACATATAAACTTGAAAATATAAACTCAAGATAAAAATAAATTTAATTAAATATCTAGTAAATACAATAAAAATGATTTTTAATATGCATAAATTACCATATGATCATGTGAATCTACTGGCACATTTTGTTCAATGGGTAGCATAACTGTCAGTTGAGAAGGTCCAAATGCTTGATCTACTATATCCTGCATATTCATATAAAGCAACCAATATGTTAAAACCTCAAATATGTATATATTTAAAAGGTCCCTAAAAACTGTATAGGAGATTTAGTAAAGTTTACAACCTTGAATGATATGACCTCATGATCACACACCTGAGATTTCCCATGCATAAATGTTGATGATGTCTCAGGTGCCCTCACCATGGGTATCACATGAAATCCCTGCATATAGATACAACAATGCATAGATCATTCACACATTTTTACAATTCAAATTAAATTAGATCTATGATGCTTATTTAATTTAAAACTAACAAAATTTTGAAAGCACACACCTGAGCTGATGATGACTCGGGAGCGCTCACCACAACTTGTGGTTGGTCGGTACTCAGTATTGCATGACCTCCCTACATCTAGATATAATATATCATTTCACACATGTGTACAAATTAAAATTAAATTAGATATATCCACACAAATTAAAATATATATTGGTTTGTACCTGACCAAAAGGTGAGCCCAAATCTACAACACTTGAAATATAGACACGATCATATTGAGATTCAGGCATCGTGTGATAATGTATCTACACCAAACACTTCTTGAATTAATATTATATTATATATAATTTGATGTTATTATTTACATGAATTTTGAACATTTCAAAAAATTTATTTAAGTTCAAAAGATGAACATACCTATGTAGGATGATTCTCAGAATATACTAAATTCATACATGACTCCATCCTAGATACATGTGTGTCACCTGTAGTGGATTCCTAAGTATGCCCATAACCTGAGCCTCCATGCTCTCTATTGGCCACTTTAGCTGTCGCGTGTGTATTTTGATGAATGAGATGTCCTGAAGGAGAACTCAATGCTCCTAATGTTGAAAACATCGTCTGCTGTTGAAATACATCGGGAACACTAGGAGAAGGAGGAGGAACAATAGGAGCAATTGGAGGACGTCGATTATCGACTCGTGCTCCTAATCTATGTTGGGGAATGCCACACCCAACTCCCTGAAATGACCTCATATCAAAATAGTTGGGTTTTAAACCCAACTCAAACTCAACCCATAACTTTCTCAAAAAGTATAGGGGCACCTCACAATTTCCATGTGGTGGAGCATCAAACACCATCCACCATCTATCCCAAAAATTTGTCACTATCTGTGGGTTCCTACACTATAAAATTAATTTTTTTTTTTTGGTGGTTGGAATTGGTTTGTTTGTTTGGGGGCTAAAAAAATGTTTGCAAATGGCTTGTTTGGTAATTTTAAGGTCATTGGTTTCTTTATAGGACAATCCATCTGCATAGAATTGTCTCCTCTCTTCTCTCCATTGATGGAACCTATCTAGGTCCGCATCAATAGATCAAACATAATCGACAACAGTTTTCATCTTTGATGCAAACTGTGTGAGATGGGGGGATTCTAGGCTCATTTTTTTATCAGATCTATATTTCCCTGAATCACATTAAGGTTTTCTCTAATGCTTTCTCTTAACTGAGCTTGATCTACTACAAGGGGTGGGGGGTTAAGAGGTGGAGAGTGTGGAGGTGTGGGGTTTTGTTGTGGTGGTGGATCTAGATGTATGGGATCTTCAGGTTGTGCATCAGGTATAAAATCCTCTATGTTAAATTTAGGATCCATGTGAACAATGAAATGGCAATTGTATGTTAAACAATTAAAAAATATATATCAACAAACTAATCAAATAATGCACACAATTTGAAATTTATTTAAAAATCACATTGAACGTGCACAAATTCAAAATAAATTTCATTTGAAGACACATTAAATTTATAACATTAAAAAGTCCATAACATTAAAAATCCATAGCATGTACACATTAAATTGATTCCAGTGTGTGGTTGTTAATATGAAGGGTTTGTTGTTACTACCAACTCTAATGCAACTAAAAATGGAGATAATTGTCACACCAAGGTCATATAATTTTAATAAAATCCTACCTACATTACCTAAAACTAATTATTGAACACCTTTTAGTACTTTTGCAACCCTTCCAAGAAGAATCATCAAGTATATCTAAAATATTTCCACAATAATTTATATCAATATGTATACTATAATTAAGATACCTAAAATATCTAAGGATGCACTATTACATTTTGTGTACATGGAAAGGGTTCATATGTTGAGTTGTATAAGTGCTTCTACATCAAAAATTTCTAGAGGATGAGATATTTGTCATAATTCATCTAGGTATTTTATGTTAAACCTTTAATAAATGGGATGGAAATTATAAATAGTTTTGAGTTAGATCTATATGTGGGAATTTCCCTTGGCTGATAGTGTGGAAATATTAAAGAGATATAAGAACTTAACTAGAAAAATAGGTACATAGGATACCTCTCAGTGAAAATAGGGAGGTACTCTAATTATAAGTCTGAAGGGTAGAAATGAAATTAGGGGGTTTTATTAGAACCCTATGAATGCATGCACTATGTCATTGGTTTATTAAGTGAATCCCCTGAAAGAAGTCCATAAACTTATTTTTGGCTCTATCACTTGATAATTAAACTATATCCAAATTTGATGATATGCATTAATTGAAACATGATCAATACTAAGGGGAAAAACAACAAGATTCAAGATAGCTACACTTACCTTTTACTATTTAACCAAGAAACATAATATACATATATGCAACTACATGTGGCTGATGCATGAAACAAAAATACACATGCCCAATCATTGAATAAAGAAAACATAATACTTAAGTCATGTGAAAATATAGATAGCAAGTCCATGAACAAATAGAATAAAACCACATGGATTAAGATAAAGACTTAAGATTTATAAATAAATCACCATCAACATAAACTAGGAGTTGGATAAAACATCAAGAATTGAGAGCTCACAAAAGGCTACGATATCAACAATGAGGCTTCTTTGAAACATTATTGGAAAAATTGAATAAGAATATTAGTAAATAGAGATTGTGAACATGAGGTAAGGAACCAAATTTCTATAGGTAAAGGACTAAAGAATGAAAAATAAGACACATAGGTATATAACTTTGATTTCTCAAATTACGTGTTAATAGGAGATTAGGGGTTGTTTAGAGTGTCTTCTATTACATATAAAGGTGGAAAAAGAGAAGGAAACCCCACTAATTTAGGTTATTCAACTCAAGAATGAGTGTCAAAATGGGTAAATGATGAAAACCATGTAGTTTAATTTGTAAAAATTATACTAGATTCTAAATATTAGGAAATTATTTTTAGACAAGGGTGCTCAATGGAACTCATAAATATTTCCTATCCTTAATTAGCTAATGAACATCAATAAGTAATATTCTTCTACTTTTATGGCTAGAGCTTTATCTTTTGG
This sequence comes from Sequoia sempervirens, assembly GCA_007258455.2. Taxonomy (NCBI): domain Eukaryota; kingdom Viridiplantae; phylum Streptophyta; class Pinopsida; order Cupressales; family Cupressaceae; genus Sequoia; species Sequoia sempervirens. The sequence goes on from VDFB02137365.1 coordinate 38,848,218, forward strand.
GGCAAGGGGAAGTTCACTCATAGGTGTGGTTGTTTCCCAACAAGAATATATCTATAGAGCTAAGGTATCGATTGTGAATATGTGTATTTATAAAGTATGACATAGAACTTAATAAATCCAGGGACAAATTGACTTATCTAAATTTTTAAATTTCATGATAAGAGACACAAATTCTCTATAGTGGGACAAAGTAGTTAAGAAGAAATAAGTTTAACACAAACATTAATTTATAATCCCATTCATTGTTTTCAAAGCCTACTAAAGATAAGAATAAATTAATAGAAGACATTCAAAGGGACACATAGATATATGTTATTGGATATATGCTAGTGGTAATTGCAATACAAAATAAACAAAGATGAGCTTGAGCTCTATTCACATATTCAAAATGGATTCTTTAAGTACAAAGACTTCACTAAATTTTTTAGTTGTAATGAAATCATATTTATACATGTGAATTGGTGTGCATAATTTATCATGCAAAAATGGAAGAAACTAGATCTTTACTATATAATTATTTAGAGATTTGATGACATGAAAACATATCTATGTTGAATAAAAAATGTAAGAAACCTCCAAGGAGGGATACTTCTAAAATTATGTGAAGTGAAAGTTAAGAACCAATGACAAGGAGGACACAAAATAAAGCAAGGAAGGAGGGGAATTTCCAAATTGAAATTACTCAATGAGCAAGAGCAACATGATCAATCCTAATGAGATTGAAAATTGTAACCATACTAAAAAATGAGAAAGTTTAAACTATAGTTGAGTATGGCAATGGTGTAACATAGCAACATGATCAATCCTAATTAGATCAACCTCATAAATTTATGGTATGATTTTTCACTAGTTAAGAAACATCTCCTCATTTCTCAACACAATTGGTTGTTGAAAGTATTGATTGTACTTTCAAGTTGCACTATCTAAAAGGTGAAAATATTATGGATGTGATGAACAAAGAAAAGGTAATCAAAGCTATGTAGTTTTATGGGCTTAAGTACATGTCGACAAGTGATGATGAGGTTAAGGTTATAAGGTAGTGGTTGTGTATGGTAATTTCTTTGGCACTCGAATAAGAAAGATAAGTATAATAAAAAGACAGCAAATCTAGACATTATAAATCTAATTTAGATTTAGGTTTTAGGGTTTAGGGTTTTAGGTTTAGGTTTTAGGGTTTAGGTCCTAGGATTAAGGGTTTTAGTTTTTAGGTCTATGTTTTTTAGAACCTAGGGTTTAGGGTTTTGATTTCTAAGTTAAATGTGTCCAATTTAGGTTAAATTCTAGTTAATTTAGGTTTAGTTTTTATGGTTTTCGATTTGCAATTTAATGTTTTTTTGTTTCGTTGATGTTTTTGGTTTTTTAAATGCAATTGAAAACCTATAAAATATTGAACGTAAAACAAACTAAACAAACAAAAACCAAATAACAATTGCAAAACATAAATGCGAGATATAAAGCAAAAAAAAAGTAGAATTCAACCAACCTAGAGGTTGTTGAGGTCGGTTGTGTCGACGGGAGGAGGTGGCAGTGAAAAATTGCTTGAATTAGGCCCTTCAAAATGCGTACATGATCTTTCTTCTCCCTTAGGTGCGTGGCTAAAATGAACTGTGCAAATGAATCACACAGTCATTTATTTAAAAAAAAAATAGCTTTGAGAAATGTGTACATGTTCATAACGCGTATGCATTTTGTAACGTGTACACATTCATAACATGTATGCATTTTGTAATGTGCATGCATTTTAGGTTGTGTACCTGAATCTAAATGCATACATGTTTGGATTTAGGCTCGAGTACCCTATCCTAAATATGTACGCGTTTCGTGCGATTTTTTTTGTTTTGGATGAAAATTCCCCTCTTCGTGGACCCAACTTCTTGTTTTACCCTTATATTAAACATCCATTAATGGCATCTATTTTAGCCTTGTTTGCATCCATAGCTTGCATATTTGAACTTTTTTTCCATTTAGCGTAGCTTGCATCCATCTCCATCAAGTATTTTAGCATTTAGCACTCATTTTCATCATGTTAAACTAGTCTTGCATCCATGTTCTGTTTATATTTCATTAGTTTCATCAATTTTCATCAATAAAATCGATTGGAATGGCTCATAATATCCAATGGATTGGGAAAGGGTCGCCATTCCACATCAATGCAACACCACTCCCCCAATGGGAAAAGATTTGAAGTCTTAGATTAGGTTTCTCTTATGCTTTCACGTTTATTTCATGTTAGTTTAATTATTTCTTAGTTTCTTTGTTATTTTCAAACATCTCATTGGGATCATAGCTTAGGGGATTAAATATAGTTTAAATTCATTTAGATTTGGTGTGTTTAATTCGTACTATGACTATGATGACATGACTAATGACTAACAATTTCTTTATTAAGTAGTTGTACATTACACAACATAGTTTTGGTTTGATAACATAATGGGAACACATCATTAACTCATAATTGGCCAAGACTTATTGATCATAAATTATTTTATTTTATGTTCAGAGTTTCCAAGAAGCTTAGTGAGGTCAAAACCAAGCTCAAGACTTGGAATAAGGAAGTTTTTGGGGATATTTTTGAGTCTAAGGCTTTTATCCACTAGGATTTAAGGGACATCCAGGACCTTATCTAGAAAGAAGGTTATGTGGGAGAATCCCTTCATAAGGAAAAGGAAATTCTTTCAAGATACCATAATATTATCTCAAAAGAAGAGGACTATTGGAAACAAAGATCTAGATCTGTTTGGATTTTTGTTGGGGATAAGAACACCAAGTTTTTCCATCTAACCACCATGAAACATAGGGCCTCCAATTGCATAGCCTTATGAAGGATGGGGTCAAAATTGAGGAGGAAGAGATCAGGAGTGAGGCTATTCAGTTCTTTTCTAACCTTCTCTCTTCTGGAGAGGAGTTGGATGTGAATGATCAGCAAACTCTTATTGAGGCTATTCCTAATATTTTGATTGAGCATCAAAATAGACTCTTGATGGCTATCCCTTCACAGGATGAGGTTATGAAGGAAGTTTTTTTCTTTCGAAGGTAATAAGGCCCCTGGCCCAAACGGGTTCCCCATGTTCTTTTTCCAAGTCTTATGGGAAATCATTGCTGATGATGTGACTAGTGTTGTTAAGGAGTTTTTGGAGCTAGGAAATTGTTGAAAGAGCTTAATGCTACTTTTGTTGCTCTCATTCCTAAATTCCTTGGTGCTGATACTTTTGACTCTTTCCACCCTACCAGCCTATGCAATTCTTTCTATAAGATAATTTATAAAGTGATTACCTCTAGAGGCTTCTCAGGGTTCTTTCGTTGTTGATTTCTCCCCAACAGAGTGGTTTTGTTCTAGGAAGACAAATTCTAGATTCTATTATAATGGTTCATGAGAATATCCACTCCCTTGAAGCTTTGAAAAACAAAGGTTTTTGCTCAAGTTGGATATGGCTAAGGCCTATGATAGGGTGGATTGGAATTTTTTGATTAAAGTGTTAAAAGCTTTTGGGTTTTCTAAAATATTTTTACAAATGATACGTGAATTGATTTCTACCACCAGTACCTTGTTATCATAAATGGCTCTCCCACCCATTTTTTTTAGGTGTCGAGAGGAGTCAAATAAGGGGATATGTGTCTCCTATTCTCTTTACCCTGATGGCAGAAATTCTGGGAAGGCTTCTGCATAAAAAAAGTGATGGAAGGCAGTTTGAAAGGGTTAAAACCTTCTTCGGAAAACATGGCCTGTTCGTACCAACAGTTTGTGGATGATACGATGCTTATGTGAAGTGCTAATATTGGAGAAACCTAAGCTATAAAGAGTTTTCTTGTACATTATGAGGAAGGTTCTAGGAAAAAAATTAATAGGGCTAAAATTTCCCTCTATTTTCAATACCCCTGAGCACAAACAGAGGAAGATCGCAAATATTTTAGGCTATGGTATTAATTCTCTTCCTTCTACTTAGTTGGGTCTTCCTTTAGGGTCTAAACCTCCAGATTCTTCTTGGATCTCTCTTGTGGATAGGTTTAATAGTAAGTTGGCTAGGTGGAAAGGGGCTCTATTGAGTCAAGCTGGTAAATTTTTGTTACTTAAGGCTTCTCTTTAGAACTTACCTGTTTATGCTCTTAGTTTGTTTAAGATCCTTGCTAAGTTTGCTAAGATCATTGAAAAGATCTAGAAACATTTTCTTTGGTCGGGAGTTGAGGAGAAGAAGAGGATTCTATTGGTTGCTTGGGAGAATGTGTGCAAACCAAAGAAGTTTGTGGGTCTTGTCTTAAGGAACATCAGAGTGTTTAATAAAGCCCTTCTTGTGAAGCAAGTTTGGAGAACTTTTGTGGATACTCATGAATGGAATACTATTTGGTGCAACAAATACTTGCGGGGGGGTTGATTCCTTTCATGATTTTCTTAATTCTCATAATCTTCCCATTGGTTCTTCCCTATGGAACAACACCATTAAGGCTAGGGACCTTGCTAGAAAAGAAGCTTGTTGGAAGCTAGGAGATGGCAAGAAAATCCGGTTTTGAGAAGATAAGTGGATTGGTAATGATTTACTGTGTAATCTCCCGACCTTTGTGAATTATATGGAGGACTGTAAATCTAGGTTTGGTTTCCTAGTCGGGGACTACTGGAGTAATAATCAATGGGTTGATATCTCTGCTATTAGTTTGGATCTCCTGCCTTTGTAGGCCCTTCTTAATTCGGTCAGGCCTAGTTCATAGGGTAGGGAGGATTCTTTGGTCTAGAAGTTGTCTCCCTCAGGTATCTATTTTGTCTCTTCCACAGTGGCCTTTTGTTACTCTTTCCTCCATTACCCTGCCTAGGCAAAGGTGTGGGTGCACAATATTACTTTGAAAGTCAACATGTTTTCTTTTATTTTACTTCAAAACAAACTGTTGACTAATGATAATCTTTATAAGAGGGGGTTATCCTTTCCTAATAGGTGTTATTTGTGTTGTGTTGAAGCAGAGACTTCCTCTCATCTTTTTCTCCTTTGTCCTTTTTGCTAATGCTATTTGGTACAAGATTTTGCAAATGTGGGATCTCAGTTGGGTTTTTCCTGGAACTATCTTGGATTTTTATAATCAATGGAAGGCCCCCTCAAAAAATCAAGTGTTGAATATGCTATGGAACTATATCTTTCCTCACCTTGCTTGGTGTGTTTGGAAAGAACGTAACAATAGAATCTTCAGGGATGTGGCTCTTTCGGAGGAAGTGGTCTATGGTAAGATTATAAGAGTTGTGGTTGAAAACTTTAATTTGCTCAATAACAAGAACAAAGGAAAAGGTAAGGTTAGCTTTCAAGAGTATGAGATCAGAATGGTGGAAGCGTGGAAAATTAATGTGAACATGTCCAATATATCCAAGGTTACTAGGGGACCTAGAGATGGTATCTTCTGGAGTCTCCCTCCTCCTGGTTGGGTTAAAATCAATTTTGATGGCGCGACCAAGGGAAATTCGGGGCCTGCCGAGAGAGGAGGGGTGATAAGGGATGAGAATGGTTGCTTTATTGTGGCAATGGACATTCCATTAGGAACTCATACCAACCATGTTGTCAAAGCAATTGGAGTGGTCCAAACCTTGAAGTTGGCTAGCCAATTGAATTTCAAAAATGTTTGGATTGAAGGGGATTCAAACAATATAATACAATGCTTAAAGGGCCTTCAAAAACCCTCATGGTCTATAGATAATTGGATAGAATTTTCTAAGGAAATTATTAATAATTTTGAGAAAAGTTATATTTCGCATGCTTTTAGGGAAATAAATACAGTGGTAGACTTTTTTGCCAACAAGGGTGTTAAAGCTTAGGAAAAGATGAGGTGGCAGGGGTATGATGAGTTGGCGGCTGATGTCAAGGCCCTGATTATGTATGGCCATGTTCACGGGAAGGTGCAATTCCCCATTCCCCTGAATGATGGTTAATTGTCCTTCTTTGCAGTCTTGGGACTGCAAGTTAATCATTACTCATTGTTGGCCGATGAGTAATTATCTTATTTCCCGTTTGATGGATGTCAGTCTCGCATGCTTTCTAGGCATTTTAGGCGTTTATTTTTTTGAGATTCTGGAGTCTTCTATTCCTACTTGCAAGATGACCAACATGGGTGGCGAGAGTCATAGGGTGGAGCCGATGAGCAGCGAATAGTTAAGGAATAATCTGAAGCTCTGGAAGAAGTTGGAAAAGGGTGGCATTACTGTTTTCATTGAGAAACTCCATGGCTGGGACCTGGAGGTTACTAGAGTTTTTGCCAAATATTTGAGGAATGGTGAGATAAACTTGTTTGGAAGATAAGTGATCATTAATGAATAGTTAGTTGCTGAGATTATGGGCCTCTCTATGGAGGGTATACATTTCTATAGGGACATGAAGCTTTTTGATGAGGTGATCAATAAATTTCCTAAGTCAGATGTTGAGAGGGAGGATTTGTGAAGGACTTCTAGAAGCTATAATGATTTGGACAGGATTATCTCACACTAGAGGAGGGTCTTGAATGTGCTGATGGAGTATGTCACTCTGGATGGCCGTTACACCAGAGTATTTGGGTATCATTTTGTCCTCCTTAACCACTTCAAGCATCAGGTCAAGGTCTCATTTCCTTTTTACCTTGCTTCTTCTTTGAATGCCAGTTTGAAAAACCATAGACAAAACCCTACCAGGCATTCCATTCTCCATGAAGGACTGCTTGTCCTTATTTATGATCATTTTAAAGCCATGTCGGCTTTGCCACACCAGACTCCTTCATCTAAGGAAAGGGTTGCTGGTAAGGGGAAAAGGAAATCTAGTGATTCTCCCCAGAAGAAGGGTAAGAGAAAGGTTTCAGAGGACCCCTCCTATGATGAGAATGAAGAGGACTCATAGTTAGACTCATTGTCTGAGTACTCCAATTACCTTGCTACTGACAGAGAAGAGAGGCCTCGATTTCCTATGGATCTTAAGGTGGAGGACCACTATTTCAAGGAGGAATGGGAATTTCCTATTGATATTCTTGCTATAGCCCGTAATGGGTCTGTGGACTTTTTCAGATTGATTAGATGGGTGTTCTTTGAAATTAAGGAGATTAAGCTAAACCAGAGGGCTATGAGTAGTAAAATGGAGAAAGATGATGACAATAAAAATAGAGCTAGTGGTAGTGGTAGGGCCATTGATTTATGGACAGAGGAAGAGAAGAAGTATATGGTTGAATGCCTTAAGAAAATTGTTGATGAGTTACATGATTTCAAAAGAAACCATGGAGGCAAGCAGGTTGAGATGGAGTAGTTGAGGAACATCAAAAACTCACTCCACAAAGTGTTGGTTATGAGCCATAAGATCTTAAAATCCACTGTTGAGACCATGAATACCATGGTGGAGAATCTGGAAAATGCTCATCATGTTAAAACTGTTGTGTTTCTTGATTTGGACAAAGAGTAAGGGCAACTAGATAGTGGGGGAACGAGCAACAGGACCAAAGCGAATTTGAAAAGGAAGGTAGACCAGTCTTTAGTGAATATCTAGGAGATCAAGAAGTTTGCACTTTAGATGAACAGATTGGAGCAGGAGGTGGTGGAGATCCTTGGGAATTTGGCCTAGTGGCTGGTTGTTTTGTGGGTTTTTGTCAATTTTTTGCTTTGCTGCCTTGGTTTTCACTGTTTCTTTCTTTGTGGGCAACCTTTTTGTTTTTTTTTGGGCTTGTTAATGTTCTATCTACTGCTATCTTACTGTTAAGGGTTTTAGGGTCCCTTTAAAACCTGTTTATTCCATAATAAAAAACATTCTATTGCCTATATCAATTATGTCCATGGCGATGCTCAGGTACTGACTGGATGATGTGCAGTTGCCTATTACTTTTTGCACATCAAAATTTTTATGCATATCAAACATATTATGTATACCTATTTTAATATAGGCATTATGTTTTCATATATTTTGTGTTATTGTATCATATGATGATGACTATGCTATACTATTGTAGATAGTTCTTCAATCTTAACTAATATTGTTTACATATTTTTTTAAAAAATGCATTTCATATTTATGTTGTCATAATTTCATACATACATAAAACTATATAATACAGTTCTTAAGGATCATATTATGAAGTAGCTAATAGAAATTTTTTCCAAGTCACCTAGAACTTTTCCTACCATTTCAAATAATTGAGATCCCTTTATTTTTTTGTTTATAGTTGTTATCCTCCAAGAACTTTGTACAGTCATAAACACAACTCTTGGATTAGACAATCATGTAGCTATCCCAGAAGAGTTAAAAGTGAGTTCCACTAAATTGAAGATACTGTGTGTTTTGTATTCAGATAGCAAATAGTTATGTCCTTAGTTTAGTATTAAAATTTGTTTAGAATTATACTCATTGGCATGTGGCTGGCCATAGAAGCTATTTGTAAAATCTATTGCTCTTGCCTCTATGCATGAAGCATTTCATATAGTATCTTTTCATCTATTACCAACTTTCTATGTCCCCCTACAAAGTTATAATGTTGAACAAGTGGCCTAAACTTGGAATTTTGACATAAACAAAGGTTCATAAACATGTTATATGCTTGATTTTAGAAAAGATACTAGTAAAATGATTAATGAGCTTATTTAAAGCAATGAGAAGATGTGGAAGGCAACTGGTATTGAACTAGAACCCATTGTTGATGAATAAACAAAATCTTCGATAAAAGGTCATTTAATGATGCCTAACTAGATGGAAACAATCAAATCGAGATGTTCCTCAATGAAAACCATATTTATGTGATTTTGTTTATGGTATGGGACAAAAGCTAAGTCATTGATTTGGCAAAGCTGGTATAGCAATTTTTTGGGGGTTGGCATCATTTTTGGCCAGAATAATTGTTTGGCCTTGATTTTTTTACTTCTGTAAAAAATGCTTATATGGCATGGGCTCCAGGCTTGAAATTTCATCTATTTTTATGATAAAAGTGTACACATCTACATAAAGTAAGATAACATAAACTGTAAAATGCCCAGATAGTCATGGGCATAATTATGTGTGCAATACATGGAAGCATACACAAGACCCACAAATTGTTTAACAATATTCCCGGGAAGCATAATATACATAAAAAGGACTTGTTGCAAATGCTTCTAAGCACTTACAAATCCAATTGCCTGGAGTCAAACTTATGAACACCTTTTCTAGCTTACTCCTTTCTTGTGGCATAATAGGAGCTCCTAAACCATTATAACGATCCAATTGAAACATAAAAATATATATAAATATTGAACCATTCTGAAGTTCAATAATTTTGTTTTAGTTATAAAATTCAAGGTGAATTAAAATGTTTTGCCACACTATTGCTAGTTGTGCATACTTCCTTATGACTCAAATTTTCCTCACTACTACTTTTTTATCTTCTTTCTTCTCTGAACCAACATGCTCCACACAAATCAACAAGAACTCGATGGCATGTATCACTTGTTTCATCTCGCTATTGTATTGGGAGTTTAAATTTATTCCTACATGATTCGTCTTTAATTTAGATTGCATAGTTATTATAAACAACTTGATCCAATTACATCAATGACTTTATAAAAAGTTCAATTATTTTTTGGGTCATTTTTTTAGTTTAGTATTCTACCCTTTAAATCCTACCCTTTATTATGACTAATTATTTCTTTTATTTTGACCATGTGATCTTGAAGTGGTTATCTAGAATTTTTTATTTATTAGGGTTCATGGATTTTAGAGTTTAATATTTTGGACAAGGTTTTCTTTCCTATACTTTAAATTAAATGTAATTTTGATGATTGAATGAATTCCTTGCTTATGCGAACTTGAGTTTTAGAACTATTAAAAAAAAATCTTAAAATCCTCATTTTATCCCATTTCATTCATTTTAGGTTTTGTTCTATTGATATTTTGTATAATTTCATACCTTGGTTATGGCCCTTTGATTTTGTGTTTTACAACTTAATTATATCTATTACTCATGGGTTCAAGTTTCCACCCTTGTGTTGTATCTTAGTGTTTGTATTATTAAAATTTGTTATGTATGCACGAAAAAACTAGCATGACTTGGCCCAAAGAAAGGGATTTTCATTTAAATTGTTATTGAAAAACACTAATTTCTGAAGCTAGTCACATTCTATGGTTATGGGGATTTCAATCCCAAAATCCATCATCACACCAAACTTGGAGTTTCAAGTTTTCTTATAATAAAATGATTTACAACACCCAAGAAATAACTTTAATTATTTTCAAGGTTTGGATCTTGAGTAACTTATAAGCCATAACTTTGAACCTTGATCCTTGAAAGCTATTAATACCTAATAATCTTAGGCCCAAATCAAAGGGGATGGGTCTAATCCAATATTATGTAGGAGGTATACTCAAAATTTGGCACTCTATCATATTTTGCATCTAAGAATTTTAGACTCAATACTTTGAGGGTATAGTTCTAATTAGGCACCATATAAGTGGGAACCTCAAATCCCATTTCCTATCCACTAAATTGCATGTAAGTCATATTAGGTTTAAGACTTTAGAATGTAAATAATTAGATATTATTTAAGTGTTAGCTCCAAGACTAGTTCCTTGGTGATCATTAGCTTCTCTAATACTTGTTAGGTTGAGGCTCTTAGGAATCTAGTCAATGAAATAGGTCAAAAGTGGTATGCTTGAAGCCCAACCCTCAATATGTGTATTAACTTCTTTTAAAAGGGGTAAGATATGGGACTTTATAAATCCATCTATTTTGACATATTCAAGTGGTATACCCAAGTCTCATTCCTTGATAGATCTTTGGGTTAATTATTATAAAGTATCTTCTTAACTTTGAGATTATTTTTTAGGTTTCACAATTTTTATTTCCTTCATATCAAATCACTAAGATGTACTCATAATCCTATGGTATTGATAATTAACATCCTAGTGCTTTTATTCAAATTATTTATGCTAAAGGAGAGAGATAAGAGTATTTCTAAGTTCCCAACCAACCTCAACATAAGAAGTTAGGAAATTTTTTGAAACTCTTCTTACCTAGAAAACATGTATTAAATGTCTTAAAGTCATAATTATTTATCAAAGTAATATCTTAAGTGGACTTTTGAATCTTTCTTTACTTGGTATTCATGCATGAGGTATCTCAACACTACGATCCCCACATTCTTCTTATTTTCATATCCTTCCAAGATTTTAGTCTATATTTTTCCCTCATACAAATTTTATTGTTTAAGATGATTTAAATGTAGTGCAAGTGTTATTACTTAAGATTAATAATTTATGAACCATCTAATAGAATTATTTGTTATTTTATGGAATCCATGTAAGAAAATCTATCAAAAAAAATCATAAGAGAAACCACCCCCTTCCAAGATAGTCTCTCCCTAGACAAAGATCAAAGACACAACTTAGGGCATGTGGATTAGAAGCAATTCATATAGAGAATTATCAAAGAAGGAGATAGAAAAAAAAACACCTAATGTATTTTTCAAAGTGGATTGGTCTAGGAAATAGCAATATTTTTATTACTGGAAGAAAATTTGTTGAAACAGGAGTGGGTTGGCAAGTCAGGAGTGGAAACCAAACTAGATTCTAGGAGGATAGATGGTTGTTTAATGAGCCCCTTATCAAAATTGAACCTTTTCGTGGGTGGGCTGAGATTTGCAAAGCTCTATTCGGTCTATATGTAAAATATTATTGGTTGAACGGAAAATGGGTGGAACTATGTCTTGTTAGTCAAGCTCTTGCTCCTGTTCACTCATCCTTGTTGGTTGTCAGACTTCGCCATGATCAGATGGAAGATCATCTTGTTTGGATCGATGAACCCTCAAGTAATTATTCTGTTTCGTCAGATTTTTCCAAGCTGTCTTCTGTCCAGGTTCCTCCTCCCTTCTGGTCAAAGGCTTGGTTCAAACACCTGGTTCCTAAAGTCAACATCTTCTTTTGGATCCTTCTTCAAAATAAAGTGCTCACGGTTGATAATCTTTGCAAGCATGGCCTTCAAATACCCAATAGATGTTATCTTTGCAAGATGGAAGCTGAGTCAGTTTGTCATTTGTTTCTTCATTGTCTTTTTGCTGCCTCGATTTGGGAAAAATTCCTCTGTTACTAGAAATTATCATGGGTTTTCCCCTTGTCAATTGAAGACTTCTTTATACAATGGAAAGCCCCGACACACAATCCTGCACTTGGGAAACTACGTAATTTTTCTTTCCCTCATGTTGCTTGGGGTCTATGGAAGGAACAAAATAATAGGATTTACAAAGATAAAGAATCTTTGGTGGCCATTGTGTTTGACAAAATAATCAGATTATTGAAAAAAAAAATCAATACTATCCCCCAGAAGGTTGGTAATACCGAGAAAGTGGCTTGTTCGTCCTATGATCTCACGGTAGCCAAGGAATGGAATATTAATCTTGATATTTCATGTGTCCCTAAACATGCTAAGAAGGATAGGGAGGGTGTCTGCTAGACTTTTCCGCCTAATGGTTTGATCAAAGCCAACTTTGATGGGGCGGCTAAAGGTAATCCTGGGGCGGCGGGATGCAGCGGTGTCATAAGGGATTCTTTTGGAAATTTCCTCAGTGCGACTGCCACTCCCCTTGGTTCTTAAACCAATCACCTTGTTGAGGCTACTGGAGCTTTTCATGTTATAAATTTGGCTCATAGTCTGAATTTTAAAAACCTTTGGCTTGAAGGGGACTCTAAAAATATTATTGAATGTCTTTTAGGTAGGTCCCCCCCATCGTGGACCATAAAGTCTTGGATTGATGATGCTATTTCGACTTTAGCTAAGTTTGATAATATAAAGGTTTCACACGCTTATAGAGAAGCCAATGTTGTGGTGGAATTTTTTGCAAACGAAGGGGTTAAAAGTAAAGGACAATGCACTTGGCTGAATATTAGTGATTTAGGTGCTAATGTTCATGCCTTATTGAACTATGATACATCACATGGGCAAGATGCGTGTCATCTCATTAATGATGATAGAATGGGGAAAATACATCACTATCATTAGATTGCATGGGACCGAGCCAATTTACTTATCCTGTAAGTTTGCTTGGCATGCTTTGTGGGCTCACTAGTTTGGCGGGACCATTTCGAGTCAAGATTTCATCTCTGTTTGCTTTACTGTGCTTGCTAAAATGGGAGGAGATAGAAAAAGAGTTGAGCCAGATAGCTTTGAGATGCACACAAGAAACACTAAAGCATGGAACAAATTCAAAAGCTGGGGTTTACTCCCTTTTCTGGAAAAACTCCATGGGTCTAATCAGGAAGCTACAGAGCATTTTGAGAGGAATTGGGAAAATGGGGAATTAACCCTTTTTGGAAGGAAAGTTCAACTCGACGAAAATATTATAGCTAAAGTGACTGGCATGTCCACTGAAGGACACAAATTTTTTCGGGACATGGTTTTCTCTGATGAAGCTGTGGTTAGATTTCCAAAGAAAGATAAGGAAAGATTGAAACTAGTGAAAATTTCTAATAGTTACTTTGAGGTCGACACCATTAAAGCTCTTTGGAGAAAATTTATCCGTGTCATCATGGAGTATATAACTCTGGATGGTCATTTCACTAGGGCCTATGGCTATCATTTTTCCTTGCTCAACCATTTTCACTATAAGGTCAGGGTTTCTCTTCCCCACTATCTTCTCTGTTCCTTAAGAAAGAGTCTGGATGACCATAAGAAAAACCCAAGAAGATATCTTATTTTGCATACTGGTTTGATTAGGTTAATTGTTGAACATTTTCAAAATATGTCAGCCCCTGCTAAGTTGGTTGCTTCCTCGGAGTCCGAGGAGGATGACACTGAACCTAGCTGTTTGAAGAATTTTCCCAATTTGAGCCCGGTGAGGATGGTCCTAAGTCCGCCCTATGTTCAGACTGGCAAGAAAACTCAAATTCACAATCCCCAGTCTATTAAATTCTGCCCTACTTCTAAGCCTGGAAGCTCTTCTGTTAAAAACCTTGTCTCTTATTCTAAAGACTCCTAATTCTGAGGATTTTGGCGCTAACAATAATTCGTCCTCTTTTGTCCCTTCGTCAAATAGAGATGTTAGAATTGGTTCCCCTGGAGCCTTCGACCCTGCAAAAAATTGCTTCAATCTTGATAGGGAACCCTCTGCTGACTTCCTGGGCATAGCTAGGAATAATGCGATGGACCATTTTAGAATGTTGAAATGGGTCTTTCATGAAATCAATGATCTGAAAATAAAAAATTGGGCCCTCCAGAGTAAATTGGAATAAATGAGAGATAAGGTTTCTGCGTTAAGCAAGAAGGATGAAGAGCGTAAAGATCACAGTGCCAGTAAAGAGATCCATGACAATGTGGGCAAGGAAAGAAGGATTGAAATAGATTTGGAAAAAATGAAAAATACTGTGAAGATAATTGTTGAACAGAACAATAGGATGGCAAGACATAATGCCATCATTATCAACGCTATGACTGAAAAATTGGACAAAGCTCAACAGGGATCCTTGGTGGTTGACTTGGAAGAGGTAAACGATAAAAACCAGAAAGAGGACATTGGGATTTCTAAGAGAACTAGGGCTAATTTGAAAAGGAAGGAACCTCCAATGCCGCAGATGATTCAAACATTCAAGAAGGGTGTTCAGGATATGTAGGACTTGGAGGCTGAGACTAAGTCTGTTCTGAAGACTTTGGGTTAGTTGTTGCTTGTTTTTTGGCCTGCGTTCCAGCTGGTTTTTTGATTGACCTTCCTGGTCTTTTGTGGTTGGCTGCTATTTTTCTGGTATTTTCCTTTTTTGCAGCCTATTTTTTCTGCTGGAATTTTTTGTCCTCTTTCTTTTGTTGTAAACTTGGTGGTTTTGGGTCCCTGTAAAATCCATTTTTTCCTTTATCAAAAACAATATTTTTATCATTGTATTCCTTGGAGCTAGTCTTATATGACATAAAAAAAATATTTTTTTGGACTTGGTCATCAAACTATCCTAGACATCAATGTTGAGGCCATAATAGAGGTCTTTTAAATAACTATTAATGAGTTGTATGAAAAATTAAATATGTATGAGGCTATCAAATACTTTGATAGTAATAATACACAAGGATTCCAATGCATCGATGGCAAGTGGTTGATAATAATAAGAAAATTAATAGCCAAAATGGTCAAGGTCATCCATAGGAACAAGTTTAGGGAAGAGATTAATGATGCAATTAAATTTTAAATAGGATTAAAGGAAATACTAATATCACACATCCATAGATATGTTTATTTATCTTATCTA
Organism: Sequoia sempervirens; assembly: GCA_007258455.2. Taxonomy (NCBI): domain Eukaryota; kingdom Viridiplantae; phylum Streptophyta; class Pinopsida; order Cupressales; family Cupressaceae; genus Sequoia; species Sequoia sempervirens. The sequence continues at coordinate 38,863,385 of VDFB02137365.1, forward strand.
TCATAGAGGGAAAGAAATAGACAGGGGAATAATCATTGGTGAAAATGTTCACTCCTAGCTAACTAAAGTCTAGGAAAGAAACAAATTTTTTATGACCTCCTACTTAGTATATCTTCTAGCTAGGAGAGAAAGTATCCCAAGCTTGATCAAGATAGGAAATTTGGTGGTACAAGAGGTCCTCGTGTCTAATCGTTACCCATAACTAGAACTAAAGGAAATTTTGAAACACTATAACAAGGTAAATAATACATATTTGTGTTCTTTATTATTAAATCCTTGCAAAATAATTATACCAAGAAGCTATTAATGGAGGAAATATAACCTATATTAGAACAGAGAAGTTGGTGCATTCAATTATAAACCTTCACTTATATTAGGCTTGGAGGCTTACATAAAGCTCCATAGAAAATCTGAAAGTATCTTTATGATATGCCAATACTATTGGAAATCTATATTTAGTTAATAGAAGTGAAAAATTTACCTAAAAGGACACAAAGTTGGGATCTACTTCCCCATATCACTTGGTCCCTACACAAATGAATAAATAAATAATTACCTATTATATAATATCCCTTTCACCTAAAGTCCATCACTTAAATTAAGTAATCATATTATTTAATTTATCACTGTTTCCATCTCCTCATAAATAAACAAATAATTAATTACCTATTTCCACCTATTATCCACCTCACCCATGTGGCTAAAATAATTAAATAATATAATTATTTAATAAAATCCTATAATCCCTCACCACTTTCCAAGAATAATGGAGACCTAGGAACACTTGTCCTTGTGCTCCCATTATTCTCTCAACACAACTCTAGAATCTAGCCTCCCTAGATGCATGTCCCTAACTTCCCTCATGTCCTTAACCACTTACCAAACTTAGTAAATTCATCCTAACCATGCATATTCTAACTATCTTATCTCCACCCTTCGTCTTCTCCTAGATCCTAGGGAATTCCTCTCAACCATTCTCCACCTTTGATCTCATAATCATATCTTGGTCATCTATTCCCTATTTCCAAAATCTATAAATTCAAGCATATCCTCATCCAAATCAATTCAATTATCATTCATGCTAAGTACATGCTATCAAAATTGGTATCATTCAAGCAAGGAGCATCCACATCCCAATTATTCAAGGAGAGAAACATTCAACAATGGAGGCTTTAGTAACATTTGAATTCATTTTTGATGTTATTATCATGTTTTACTTTCATTGTTGAGCTCTATCTAGAGGTTTGTGATAGTTTAGAATAATCAAGTCACTTGCATTGTATTTGATTCTATTTCATTTTCTAAATTTTTACTTATTTTCACCATTGTTTTATTATTTAAAAAAAACAAAAATATGAAATCACTAAAAGATATACATTTCATTATTCTATATCATTTCAAAATTCAAAGCATATTATATCATTTTTGTGATTTAAGTTAAAAATTTCTAGAACCGTGTTGTAGCATCATAAATTTTCACCCTTGACAATTTTCCACTAGTTTTAGCTCCCCCCTATGTTCTTTGACCTAATTATGCATTTAATTTGCTCATTTTTTAATAATAATTGGAAAATCAGAAGTGGAATTGAAAATAAAGATTTAATATTTAATATTGATGTTTAAGGCCCCAAAAGGATAGGTTTGGACTAGGGTGCCCAATGCCCTTTTTTGACATATTTGGCTAAATTTGATATATGTCGATGTTGGCATGTTCATATTTAAAAATCCAAAATCATTTATCGGCTATCATTATTTGATTTTTGGGAAATTAAAGAATTGCATATAAATATATAAGTCAATTTCACCATTTTAATCCTAGCAACTTTGAGAAAAATCCTAAGGCAATTGAGATCATAATTGAGAATGGTCAAGAGAAAAACTATAGCAACATTATTTAATTCAAGCATCATGTTAGCAATGCATCATATTTGTACATGTGAATTTGTTCATGTTTCATGTTTATTTATTTTGTGAGTACTAACACTTGCAAGACTTCAAATCAAGTATCAATTTCTCCTTGAAGGTGATGAGTACAAGGTGATCCCACAATAGTGGTTTACAATTTTTGGTCAAACTGGACACTGAAATTATTATTTTTAACTAAATCTTCACATTCGGGCACCTATAGCGGCTAAACCATGAGGAATTTGAAGATGATGCAAACTAAAGTCTCGTCACATTTTGTCTGTAGATTCTAAAACTATTATTTTCAAAAAATTTGGAATCAGATTGCACTTCTTTTTCCATCTCCCACGAAAATTGGTTTTTTTCAAAAAACAACATTTTAAAAAAGTGACGCACACCATATAACGCATAAATTTTTCCATGAAGGATAAAATTCTAATTCTTTCAAATTTAGATTTGTAACTCCGATATCTAGAGCTTCCACTTAGTTAGATGGTTTTTTATTGAATATTTTTTCTTTAATCAAGTTTCGAAGTCAAATCAATTATAATTCAGACATAGCATGACCGTATAACGCATAACTTTTTTTGTATATATCAAAATTCAATTTTATTTTTTTTGTTGGATCAAGAACTTCAATATCTGGTGCACTCATAGTTTTCAAAAAAAAAATTGATATTCTACTATTTTTCCACATGTGCAGAATAGAGACCTTCATTTTCGATGAAAAACCTATGTTTAATAAAACTAAAAAAAAAAATACATAATAAAACCAAAACATATTAAAATTATATTCGTTGGATAGCTCATTCTAAGTACTACCTAATTCCAGTTGGGTTTGTGAAGACTCCTCCATTTTCATCCTCAACCCGAGCTTTGAAGCGTAAAAAAATAGGTTTTTTATGTGTTTCAAGGGGAGAATGAGGAATAAGGGGGTTCGTACGAACCCCTAGCTCGAACCCCTAGGGGTTCATTTGAACCAAGGTTCATTCGAACCCCCTTCAATATGCATTTTTATTTTGTTTTTTTGGGTGGGAAATGTGGGCCCAGTAATTAATGGGTTCGCTCGAACACTAGTTCGGTCGAACTCCTTTTTGGTTCGGTCGAACTTGTAGGTTCATTTGAACCCCTAAAACCAATTTTTTTTCCATGGGGTCATTTTTTCTTAGTTCTCCTTTCTCCATCAAATTGTAAACCACTATTGTGGCTTCACCCTACAATGACTTTAGTCCATCAAGAAATGCAAATTTGAGTGGTGAGTTGCAACAATTGTCAATTTATCACTTGTTTATCATTAAGCCTCTACCCAACCAAGGGTAAGCTCTTTCTTTACATCATCATAGCCATTGTGTAGGTAGAAATACCAAAATGAGGTTTGACTTAGGCAAGCCCCTATATGGCACAACCCTTCCCCCTCTTTTATGTGTACAAGTTACAAATCTAGAGTGAATTTGAGGATTGAAGACCTAATTGCTCATTCAAGTATTCAAGACCTACAAGTCAACAAATTAGAGAAAGTGGATTTTATCAACGACAGATGAAGTTCCAAAACTGAGTCCAAAAGAGAAGAACCTACAAACTAGGAGAAAAAAAAGATTGAAGTCTGATTTTGAGTAAATGTTTCCTAATCTAGGGTGCCCAACACCCTTGTCTAGTTGTTTTAGGCCCAAATTTATATGCCAAGTTCCTTTGTGTCTGCCCTCCACTGTTCTAAACTCTATTTTTGTCTTTTTGTTACATGCTTTTTTAGAAATAATATATGTTTTCTTGATTTTCATAGTTAACTGGAATGATGATATTGGTTTATCTCAGCATGAGATTCTTGTTGGTTATGTTGAAAAATTTGATGCTTCTTTGAATAAATTTGTCCTTTTTTGTTTAATGAGATTCTATGGTTTCTTTTTAAGAAGAGGAATAAAGAGATATTTCAAGACAAAAGAAGGCACCTTACTGAGTTTAATAGCAGACCCACCTTTTTAATGATTATGTTACAAGTATCAACTGTCATGGATACCCCTAAGGACCACTTCATGATCTTGTTGAAAGAAGGGGTCATGCTAGTTTATAAATCTAATATTACATCTGCACATTTCTTTCCTCAAGGGAGGAATAAACTAAACCAAGAGGAATTGGAGTTGCTAAACAGATAACTCCAGGAGAGGAAGTTGAGTACATAAGAATTAAGAAAAGAAGACCTCCCTAAAGAAATGGATATTGATCCTCATGCTGCAATGAACATGGACCCTAATTTGATTTTGCCTCCTATTGGGGCCTATGATGCGGATAAAGATGAATGTAGTAATAGTGCCATAGGAGAGTGGAAATAAGTTTGGTTAGCATGTTATCTATTTGGATCTGATATGTATTCAACATAACTCCTTTATTTTGATACTATAATGATTATGTAATTGTCTTAATGGGGGCAACAACTCCCTATGATGTAATATATTTTTGTAAACTATCTTTAATATAAAATAATAAAGCCTATATTCCCTCACCACTTTCCAAGAATAATGTGGACCTAGGAACACATGTCTATATGCTCCCATTATTCTCTCAATACAACCTAGCATATAGCCTCCCTAGATGCACATGTCCCTAACTTCCCTCATGTCCTTAACCACTTACCAAACTTAGTAAATTCATCCTAACCATGCATATTCTAACTACCTTATCTCCACCCTCCATCTTCTCCTAGATCCCAAGGAATTCCTCTCAACCATTCTCTACCTTTTATCTTACAATCATATCTTGGCCATCTATTCCCTATTCCCAAATTCTATAAATTTAAGCATCCTCTCAACCAAATCAATCTAATTATCATTCATGCTAAGTATATGCTCCCAAAATTGATATCATTCAAGCAAGGAGCATCCACATCCCAATCATTCAAGGAGAAAATCATTCAACAATAGAGGCTTTAGTAACACTTGAATTCACTTTGTGATGTTATTATCATGTTTTACTTTGATTGTTGAGCTCTATCTAGAGGTTTGTGATAGTTTAGAATAAGAGTCGCTTGCATTACATTTGGTTTATTTCATTCTATAAATTAGTGCTTACATTCAACCATTATTTTATTATTTAATAAATACAAATAAAAAATACACTAAAAGATATATTTCATTATTTTATATAATTTCAAAATTCAAAACATATATCATTTTTTTAGTGATTTAAGTTAAAAATTTCAAACCATGTTGTAGCATCATAAATTGTCACCCTTGATAATTTTACACTTGGTTTAGGTCCCCCCTATGTGCCTGGACCTAATTATGCATTTAATTTTCTTGTTTTATAATAATAATTGGAAAAACAAAAGTGGAATTGAAAATAAAGATTTAATATCTAATACTGATGTTTAAGGCTCATAAAGGATAGGTCTGGACCAAGGTGCCCAACGCCCTTGTCCAACATATTTGGCTAAATTTGATATATGTGGATGCTGACATGTTAATATTTAAAAATCTAAAATCATTTGTCGGCTATCAGTAATTTATTTTTGGGAAATTAAAGAATTGCATATAAATACAAGTCATTTTCACCATTTTAATCCTAGCAACTTTGAGAAAAATCATGAGGCAATTGAGATCATAATTGAGAATTCTAAGAGTAGTCAAGAGCAAAAATATAGTAGCATTATTTCAGTCAAGCATCATGTTAGCAATGCATCATATTTGTATGTGAGTTTGTTCATGTTTCATGTTTATTTATTTTGTGAGTACTAACACTTGCAAGACTTCAAATCAAGTATCAATTTCTCCTTGAAGGTGATGAGTACAATGACTCTAGTCCAGCAAGAAATGCAGGTCTGAGTGGTAAGTTGCAACAATTGTCAATTTATCACTTGTTTATCATTTAGCCTCTACTCGACCAAGGATAAACTCTTTTTTTACATCATCATAGCCTTTGTGGAGGTAGAAATACAAAATGAGGTTTGAATTAGGCAAGCCCTTATATGGCACAACCCTCCCCCCTCTTTATGTGTGCGGGTTGTAGATCTAGAGTGAATTGGAGGAGGATTGAAGACCTAATTGGTCATTCAAGTATTCAAATCCTATAAGTCAACAAATTAGGGAAAGTGGATTTTATCAATGACAGATGGAGTTCCAACACTGAGTCTAGAAGAGAAGAGCCTACAAACTAGAAGAAATAGGAGATTGAAGTTTGATTTTGAGTAAATGTTTCCCGATCTAGGGCATGCCCAACGCCCTTGTCCAATTGTTTTAGGCCCAAATTTATATTCCAAGTTCCTCTGTGTCCACCCTCTATTGTTTTGAACTCTGTTTCTATCTTTCTATTTTTTGTTTTTTAGAAATCATATATGTTTGCTTGATTTTCATAATTAACCTAAGAACATCTTTGAATTATTAGACTAATTAATTAATTAACATCAAATTCTACACAACCACCCCCAAATAAAGGACTAACTTGATCTACCATTTTGGCTCTTCCATTAAGGTTAGTAGCCAAGTGGGTGTTTGAGATCATTTTTAGTCCCCTTCTCTTGTGTTGTTGGAAAGAGTGTGGTTTAGGCCCTAGATCCCTTTTTCAACATCGCACTTGTTAGCCATTCATTTATAAAAGTAAAACACAACTTTGAACTTTCATTTGGACATATGTTCATGATTTGTATTTAACAACATAATTTTTTTACATAGATTTAATTTTGTGATATTTGATATTAACAACATGATAGTCTCGGGGGTAATCCCATAGCTCTCACGGTTGGTATGGTTGTGCTAAGGCTTTGGGTTCATCCCAAGTAGGTCCAAGGTTCAACTCACACTAGTTGGTTGAACCCAGTGGCAACCCTATGTGAGCCAAGGCTGCCACCTCTAGGGGACTAGTCTTGCCTCAACTCGCCCTTTCATACCCCAACTCGACATAAAAATTAATCCCAAGGTAATATGTGGTTGGAATCGTTGGGTTGAGTCACAATTGTACTAAGTGCAATGGGGATACCCCTGGATTACAAAAAAAATATAGATGATAGTCTCCTTGTAGTTATTAGTGTGTATTTGGTTCAAAGGATAATAGGAACATGCCTCCCATAAAAGAAATAGTATAGAGGTTTTAGAAAAGGGGGTTGTGCTCTAATGTGGCATTTCTCATGTTTCATTATGACTGTAATGGTGAGTTTTTCCATAGAATGAATGACAAGAAATGATTCATGAATTGTATTTGCTCCAAATTTTGTCACTAGAATGGATAAGTTACATCAAATCTCTTTTGTTGATGGGTGTGTCTATGGATTCAATTTTGGAGAGACATATCATGAATCTTTTTGTTAGATATATTAAATAAGAAGAATGGATCCTTAACGAGAAAGAATATTTGAAAAACTACAATTCTATTAATTATTTGAATGCATATTTAAATTACTGAGTGGAACTTACCAACTCCTATCTAATGTGACCTCAAACAACGTTAGTGAATACTAACCATATTCCCCACCCCCATTTTGAAGGAAAACTCAGGTGGCCCTACGTAATCTAGAATTACAATGTGAGTTACCCTTTCTTTGTCTGCCTATTTTGTCACTAGAGTAGGGAATTAATGGCTTAATCACACACTATGACATCCTTCACAAAATCTTCTACGTACATTGTGGATTTTTATGTCTGTTATTTTTAAAATAAATTTATATGATTTTTTTTATGAAAATATAGAAACTCTATTTTGTTAAGTTTATAAGGTAAATAATTTTATTGTTAATTAATTTTTTTGGATTTACTTGTGTTTAGATTTTTAAAATTAATATTTTCGATTATAGTCTATGATTTGGATCACATTGTTGATCCGTAATTGGAAAGCATGTTCTTTGTTTCTTCATGGACCACAAAATGTGTAAAACCTTAATTCTAAATATTTCAAACAAAATTAAATGCAACAATATTATTGAAACCATGGATTTATTTGGATAAATAAGTGTATGTGTAATGAAAATGGACACCATTCATTTAGCCTAATCAGACTAGTAAAATCACAATAGTAGATATTCTCAATACAAAATTATATGTGTAGGATATCACATTGTAATTTTAACATGTGTTAGACATAATATACACTTCTTACAAACACTCATAATTAAATGGAACGAGAGATATAATATCTTGTATTTGGTCAAGCCCCTTGAAGTGTTGTAAAACCTCTTTCTAGATCACCATTTCCTTAAGTTTTTAGATTGAAATCCCATATTTGTCTTAACAACCAACAAGTGTGCCCCATTTATTACAAGTGTTAGTTACCATTTAAATTGTACATTGAAATACATTTCTTGCTATAAACATTATTTTAATTTAAAAATTCAATACGATTTTATGGTATCTTACACATTCGAAATTATATGGATGATAGATATCCATGATCAAATTGAGATTGCAATTAATTTACAAATTAAAATATTGCTAACACTTCTAACAAATAATTGATAATATTTACCAATTTATCATTTATAAACTTTGAAAAGGTAGAGGTTAATTTATATTTATGGAATTCAAATTTCTATTAACAAGGAACTTAAAAGGTTTATTGTGCCAATTTTGTATACTTATTTTCTATAGATAGTTTGAAGCACATGGGTGTTAGTTCATAATGATCATATTCATTCACTCCAAAATGATCAAAAGAATACACATATTTTTCTTTGGTTGAAATATTAAGAATTCAAGAAAAGACAAACAATCAAAAACTTCTTAACCAAAAATAATCTAGTCTAAAATTATCTGAGTGCATTCATTTCTTAAAAGAATAAGTGTCTAGTTTAGAATGTAAATTAATTGCATTCTTTGCAATAAACAACTCATTTTTAATAATTATAAAATGAATATACAAATTGTTTTACAAATTTCACTATGAATAACACTTGTAATAAATTTCTAAGATGTGTTTCAAATTTTAGATCTTGTTAGTTGATTCATATTTTATTCTATCTCAAATGTTAGGATTTGTACATTGGCAAAACAATTATTGTGTAATTGAATGTTGATGAAGAAAACTATAGATCGTAACACATAATGTACATTTCAACTTGCACATATTTAGTTTACATGATTCTTAAGTTGTGTTTCAATTTTATTTTCCTTTTAAATTCATTCATAATTAATTTGAAGATTAAATTGTCACTAACACTTATACTAAATCTTTAAGGACTTTGGCTCAAGAAAATCATGATCGAGAAAGATAAGAATACCCAAATAGATATGTATGCAACTATCTTGTGAACTCTTAGAAAATGGACTAGTAGACAAGATTTAATACTATCCACAAAGATAAGGATTTACCCTATGAAATTAATATAAAGCAATAGTTTAAATGAGTTGAAAATTTTAAATACAATTATTGTTTCCATGAAATAGTTTGAACAGTTTCACAGTGTAGTGATAGATACAAGATTACATTTTCATTTGATGTAGATAATGTAAGATACCTTTTTTTTATCTGAATAAATTTCATCATGTAAGCCCTTGCCTTTGTCTCATATGAGAAGAGAATCAGCAACTATTATTTTCCATTCAAATTGACATTATGTCTATTGTTTACCATATTTTAAATTTGGTAGCTTGCATTATCTACGTCAAATTTAAAGGCAATTACATAGTCTTGTGTCCTATTTCATTCTTTGTTTGTCATTTCAGTAGGGGAATGAGGTTTGAAAAGAAATAGACAATCTTTTTCACACGAAGAAAACTCTACCTTAAACCAATAAAAGGGAGTTTAAGTAGAATGTTTCACTTGAAAGGAATTCTACCTTGAAAGCTTCCCTCTACAAGCACATACAAACACAGAACATCATTCCTACAAAAACCAACCAAAAAATAATACAATCACAAATTTTCACATAACTCAAATATTAGAATAAAAGAAAATAGCTAATGACAATAAAAATGTGATTGACTATGTTGATAAAAATGATACAATCAAAATGTGAAAAGTTACACATATTATGAATGCCATCACCATCAGTGAAAGTTCATCATACACATAATGTGCTATACCCAATGCAGGGTAAAATCATGGTATCACGTCTTACTCATGAAGTTTTTGTATGGAGAATAGCTGGTGCCCATAGGAGCTATGGCACTGACTGACCTCATAAAAGATGGGACCCGGAAGCTAGCTTATGCCAAAAGCGTAACATCACCGACCGCGAAGCCGTACATACACGCCGACTGTACTCAGTTGGAGTCCATTAAATATAAATGAAGAAAAACATGTCGGGCTGAGATGGGTGTACAGGAAAGTTGGATGCGAGACACCTGTTAAATGCTGGTGGAAGAACTCTGCATATTACAGGCTCAAGTTAGGGACATGATCGCGACACCTCAATAGCCGGCCTGAGGTCGTCACATAAGCATCGGGAAACTCATATCATGGACGCGTGGGATTAGTCAGGACCGAAACATCTTGGTCAAACACAGACAACCCACTGAAAAGATTGATCCATACTCTGAAAAATGAATCGAAGAAAAAAACTGTTCCCTCTCGTTCTTGTTGTTCTAATGTCAATTCACAGGCAGATCTACTTTGTAAAACCTACTTACATATGGAATTGTTGTAATTATAGTGCTAATCTTTTGTGTTGATGAAGAAGTGTAAATGTACTTGCTTGCAGTTCTTCCAGCAATGAGAACGCCTATCAGTGTAAATATTCTCAATATTAAAACAATTTTCTTTATTGATAAATGTGGAGAATCAATAACATTGTTTAGAAAAATTAGAACGAATAAAAAATATTACATAGCGACACAGTAGGCTGCATAGACATCTGATGTTTAAACTCATCCCATCCCTATCACTTAACCAGTACATTGTCCAATTTCAGTTCGTATACAGGTGGGAACCCACTTTTAGCATAACAGGTGACAGACTCTCTAAACCGACGAACAGTTGCCTTGTTCTTGGAGTCGCAAGATTCGAGTGACCCAGAACGATTTTTGGCAAGGCAAGACAGAAATTTGAGCAACTTGGTAAATTCGTCTTCGTTACAGTGGACCTCAGCGATATCCCCATGGGTGATCATCACGAAGCATTTTCCGTTTCTTACATCAAATAAGCAGTCGATGTCAATGGTAGGATAGTGAGCATCAATAAAGCCACAACTGATGGTCTTTGTAATTATGTATTCTCCTTTGCAGCGCAACAGTTTGAAGTCCTCTGCCGCGACCAAAGTTGCACCTTCCTTATCAATTTTTGCACCTCCGCCAATAACTGCGGATATGTCACTTCTCACAATCCTCAACTGTATGTCGTTGGAGGGATGCAGGTGCTTCACCCGCTCTCCAAAACCGTATATCCGCCTCCTAACTGACCGACGCAGCTTGTCACATATGAGATGGACCACCCAGCAGAACAATCGAATGATCATGCCATACAAACGTTCCTTCAGGGGTGGGATGAACACCAACACAGCTGATGTGATGCTCAACGCTGCAGCAATCAGAACAGGGATTCCCCCGACTTGGGCGTATACCCCCAAGAAGTTTAAAAAATCGAGGAACTTTTCGTCAGAAACTGACATATTCACAGGCAAAAGTTGAAAGTCATCGAGAACCTTAATAGTATGGTTTTCCAGTATTAAACTATCAAGCACATCCGATAAGCTCATGATACTTCCTGTTGCTGTATATCTTGAGAATTCTTTATACCCTCGGAGAAACACAGTGTTGGGGGCGGCTTCCGCGAAGTCCAGCAAGGCATTCCAGATTGTACCAGTAATGTAGTAACACATTTTCTGATTGAGATGCAACATGTTTCCATTCTTTCTCTCTAGATGAAACTCATCGCCCAAGTACGACGATTTGATCTCAGACATGCCAGCGCTCAACTGCTCGTTGCCTGCAACACACAGATGGTCTGCTGGCACGGTCACATGGCAACGCACGGTCTTGAAAATACGACCCGGAAAACATTTGAGTCGAGCGTAATCAGTGCAGCGGACGAAAGGTTGTAGGCACTGGCTGAACAACCATGCTGTTCCGCATTTTATGAGAGCCAGAACCCGGGTATTCTCCCCCAACTCCCAAAGTTCAAGGCCTATTTGAAACGCTAGCAATGCAGAAGCCATCTGAAATCTTCAGGTAACCACAAATCTTACAATATAATTCCCTCCTTTTAACAGCAGATTTTCTCAGGATGATTTTCTAGTTCCTTAGCACTCCCCTTTTTATATCTGACGTCTCCTTAGGATGATTTCTTTTTCCTCGCTGCTGCTGCTGCTTGTTCTTGCCATCTTCCTTTTCATTCTAGGATGATGTACTCTCTTCTTGGTTAAAGTCAACACCACTTTTTTTACTTTTTTCTTGGCGTCTTCCATTATTATTTTTTATTTATATCTTTTAGCTAGTGGAGGGCTCTCTTCCTCTCTTAATTGACTAAAACAGTAACACTTTTTTTCTTTTTCTTGACTTTCTTTTAATTTTTCCATTTGAATTTCTTTACAGCTTCCTTTGTCTATTTGATGTCTATAACTTTCTTCTTTTGTTTATTAACTTTAATCAACAATGAGTTTCTTTACAGCTTCCTTTGTCTATTTGATGTCTATAACTTTCTTCTTTTGTTTATTAACTTTAATCAACAATGAGTTTCTTCATTCTCTTGACATCTTCCTTTGTCTTTTCATTTGAATTTCTCAATTTATTTTGTCTATTTGATATGTATAACTTTTGTCCTTTGTTTATTAGCTTTAATTTACAAGATTTTTTTTTCTTGACATCGTCCTTTTATCTTTTTATTTGAATTTCTTAATAGCTCTCTTGTCCATTTGATCAACTTATTTCTATCACATCTAGACAATGAATTATTAAAGGAAATACAATATTGTAGGTTACTAAATGGAAGAGAGGAAGAATATAATCTTTTCTACATAAATATAGGGTAAATAACTACTATTAATATAAAAGGGAATTTCACCCCTCATATTCTAACAAGCTAATTAATAAGAACCTCCAACTAATCTACCTCAACTAGAATTTAGAACTAACCTGAGGCAAATAGGATGGTGGGGTTGCCCCCAGCCCCTCCCCCATGGCACCCCCACTATAGTTGCATCTACCTCAATTAGAATTCCCTGCAATTCAACTAATTTAAATGCATATATTTATTATTAATATAAAGTGACCAATCTCCAAGACTGCAATTTACCAATAAATATATATTTAATAATCACATTCTACCATTATCATGTTTTTCTAGATAAATATTTTTTATTGTTTTATTTATTTTCCCAAATATTTTGTCATGTAAAAAAAATTATCATTTCTAAACTCCCTTACATCTTATATACATATGTGTGTGGTTATAGGATTGATATGGAAATCATAGATATGATCTAACTCACAAATTTTATAAGTTCCTATGGATTTGATCTTTGCTAACTTTAACATTGTCACTTTTTGTTTGTCTTAAAGCTTTCAAGTTGTTGCATAAAAACTAGTTCTTAGTGTTTGTTGGTTAGCATGTGGTAAAGATTATTACTCCTTTATATCAAACCATGTGTAAGGTCATGAGTCAATGACTAGATAAATGATTAATGACAGGGCGGGTGCCTAAAGTTGGGTTACACTTTTGTGGCCAATTCCAAAAAAAAATTGAAAATGACATAACGCAAGCGCGTTATAAAGCGCTCGCGCTATGTCATTTTAAAAGCAAAAAAAAAGTGAAAGTGATTCATTTTCTGTTGTCTATTTTTTTGCTCTGCCTGCGGCCAAAAACCCTCATTGTCGCACTCACGTTCTAGGAGGCATTCTACAAAATTCATCAACAACATATGCTTTTTCTTTGCAAAGATGGCACCACGACGATGAAGAGGTGCAAGAGGTAAGTATTGTTTGTTGTTTTTTTTGAATTTCTTAGTTTCAAGTTGATTTTGTTTGTTTTAGGTTAGATTTTTTTTAAAAAAAAATTTGTAGGAGATGCAAATGATCTTGCAAATCCTCAAAATCCTCAACAAGAAGAACAGGAAAATCTTCAACAAAATCAACCTCCCCCACCAATCACTCAACACCCTCCTGACACTCAACAAAATTTGAGGAGTGAAATTGAGAACAACAAAAAACAAATTGAGGATCTTATTAGAAGGTTAAGTGATCCAAGTGCTTCAACCAGTGCAAAAAGAATGACCCTAACAAATTCAATGAAAAAGATGTTAAAAAATGTAGATTCAATAACCCAAAAAATAACGGGATGGCAAGATAGGAGGTAGGAAGCTAGGGCATATTATGTAGATAAACTATCATATAAACAAGTAAAAGATTTAAAAATTACTAAAGGTGATTTGTGCTCTTTATTCACTGACCCTAGAACAAATCAAAATCTTAGTCTCAATGCAAAGAGGTTTCCTATTCATTGGTACCACCATCAAGAGATTAGGAACTGTTTTTATGATAGGTGGTACTTGGTCTTTGATTACCCACTGTGCAACAATTGTGAAGTCCCCCAATATTTTCTTAGGAAACTATACAGTGAGTTCGTATTGAACCAAATCCCAAATTATTTTGATGAGGGAGTTCTAGGGGAGAGGTGAGGGGTCAGCTCGGATTGGCCCGGTGCATAGCCAGATCCTGTGCGACAAGGGAGATGACCTCTCGCTAGGCCGCCTCGTGAGCACATTGTTATGCCTGTCATTGCAAAGGAAAGTGTTGACATAGAGACATTGCAGGCGATCAACACTTTGACCCGGAGTGTCATCCATCACACTAGCCCTATTGTACAACGCCATCCAGGGGAGTCTTCGGGTGGTGGCCTTCGAACCCATGTGTGTCAATCTTGTGGGGCGACTTGCTCATATGACCCCACCGACACTCAAGAGGCTGCTACGTAGGATCCGTATGCTGCTACAGGGATGGAGAGGATGGCTGAAATTTTGCATCATGCATATGGCATTGATAGTCAGGTAAAAGTCAACATGTTCATTGAATTTAATTTATTAAATTTCAATTTTGAAATGCAAGATTAACTAATTTAGTTTTATTATTTTAAAAAAATTGCAGGGTCACAGTGTTGAGACTAGATACACTAGTCCTCCACCTATTTATTTCTGCAGTACAACCTGTCAGTGGGGTTTGTAACTAGTAAACAATTATAAATTTATTACATGTTAATAGCATTGTTTTACGAATGGTATTTTAATATGTGATTTTGGATGTTGAACAGGCTAATATTGGAGGTTTCAAGCAAACACCTCCTAGTGCCAATGGATTTACTCAAACGTACACAGAGGTAATAGAATAAAGAGAACTTAACTAATGAATTCTACTTAATAGATTTGCGTAGTTTATATTCATATTGTTGGTTACTTTGCATTACACATCATTCAAACTCAAAGCATTACTTCAAATTCCATAACTAATAACTAGATGTTGATAGATGACAAAATTTCAACTGTACAACATAGTTGTTTAGAATGTCAACATAAGTGCAACACAATTGAATTACTTTACATGGAGGCATGTGCTTGCAAAGGTGCACCAACACGACAAACTATGGATGCTTGGAAAAAATCTATGAAACCATAATAGTAAGAAATAGCATAGACAAGGAAGTTAGTGATGTAGAGCATCATATCAAAACACTCAATCATCATGGTACATCTGATGCAGAGCATCCAACAAACACCATCAACATCATTTCTTCAAGGGATTTCAATCCCAAATAGAATCAAGAGAAGATCAAATATAATTTCATTAGAAATCTACTTTTCATTCAACCAAAATCCACTCAAATTCTCTTAGCCATTCCATAGGCCATCATTCATCATTCCACTAATCAGTATTCCAATTGACTCATTCAAAGAAAAAACATATTAGAAAACTTTGACTTAATCTGATTAGATTCACATCATTCTCAGCCACCATAAAAACAACATAAACCCAATTATTGACACTTGAACAATTCATCCTTTCATTTATTCACCAAGGCAACAAATCAACTAAACCATACCTCACCATTATCTGTCCATTATCAAGCACTGTACTCACCATATTTTGACTGCAGTAGTCTATTTACAGGTTACAAACTCCTGCCACAATAGAATCTTGATTATCATCTTGTGGTTAATCACCAATTTGCTCAAAAGGCTTCATAATACTCACCCATCCAACCATCAAAGTCACCAAACCTATCTTATACACCTTAACCAAATTTAGTAACATCAATCATACCATTAGTTTGATAGTAACCAAGCACTCAATAGCATCCTTTCCACTATTTAAACAAACATCTTTGTTTTGATCAGACAATATCATATTCCTCTAATAGGTCTGTCAACCATTGAATCAAGTAGTTACATTCCTATCTCAAAGCTTATTAAAAAACTCAATGCACATTTAGAAACACTTTCCAGCACATCACAACATATCAAAGTTCTTAGATGTTTGACATAAAGAAAATCATCAGATTTTAAACTGTCCTCTAAAGAAAGGCTAGTAGATTAGGCATGTTTTACAAAGGAGACCCCTTCAAAACCATTCCAAATCACTCAAAACCTCAAAAAAATCTTCAAGCATGTCTTATAACTCAAGATTTCACCATTTATAGGGATTGAAAACCATGAAAATGTTCTGATCCAATAAACCCTCGTTTATAGGGTGTAAAAGCACAATCAAGGAGGGTTTTGTGAAAAATACTCTTGCAAACCTCTATTTCTCTAGCTACCACTTGGAACATGATTTTTTATGTCTTCCAAGACCTTCTACATTGTTTCCAAGCCTCTGCAAGCTTTATTTATTCATGACCCATGATTGTAGCATCACTTTGTGTAGGAAAATCCTCTATTTTCCAGTGTAGCAGCAACTCCACCATGGTAATCTTTCTTTTCCTTGCACTTGCAATCATCAATACATGCAAAAAATCCTAACATTAACCTACTCCACCAATTTACTTGACCTACATTGGTGGAGTAGTGAAGAAAAACCCTATTCCAGACTCTCAAACTTGCTTCTAAAAGGACTCTGTCGAGCACTGAAAACTGCCTTTTATTCTTTTGTTTCCTAAAACTAACCTTCCAACTCTTGAAATTGGAAACTAACTCCTCTTTACATGTATTGACACTATGATTTAACTTTGGGTGTTCCTAAATTACCAACACAAGAAAACAAAACAATGGAGTAATGCTACAAACTTAAAAATAGGGAATTTTTATTTCAAAATCTAATTACAAGAACACAAACTTCTACTTTTTCTCGACTTTACATTCCTTTTAAAGATATTTCCTTTTCCATAACTATCTTTCCATCGGTTAAAACTACCCCTTTTAACCCTTAATATGCCTGATTTCCTTTTTTTTGTCAATTTAACAACTTTTAACAATATTACATTATTGCATTGTTTGCATTTTCCCACTTTGACCACCTAGAACTTACCCATAACCTTAAATACATTCAAATAAGACCTCATATGACCTTGAACATGCACTTTACATCATTTTTCCATGACCTTTTGTCATTGACTCAATACAAATTTGAACACTCATCCCTTTTGCAAAATTGAAAAGTATTTGATGACCTAGGTGCTTCTACACCAACATCTGATCCAATTGAATCAAGAGAAGATCAAATTGAATAAGAAACTAAAATTTCTTTCTCTTTTCATCAAAAATCACATTGTTTCATTTGTAAACCACAAGGTAACAACAAGCCAACTCATTTCAATACTTCTTATCATCCTCAAGCTTCAAACATCTTATTTATCAATAAAAATGACTGATCCATGCACAAGAAACCTAATTAGAGTCACTAAACAATCCACTCTTTCATCATTCACCAAGGAACCCTTCCACTGAATTTTCTTTAGCTAGGAAAAATAGTAAGCATGATAATCAGAAATATATGGATAGGGAAAACAGTAAGCATGATAATAAAAAATATATAGTTTAATACTTGTACTCAAAATTTTGTTCATTAGATCTCATACATTATAAGTCATGTGACGTGGGTCACTATTGTAAATTTTTGTGATTGAATAATTTGTTGTTTTATTTTCAAATGTTGGTTATGGAAACACCTCCAAATGTTGCGAGGGTAATGGATATCGGTGTTTCATCCGCTATACAATCCTCGATGGCTCTGATAGGGGAGGTATGAGGCAAATTACTAAATTTCAATTTACATTCGTTGTTATAGATGTTAGTTCTAGTGAAAAATCAAACCATTATTGATTCGTAGTTTAATTCCTATTTGGATGGTTTATACAGGGCTTGAGCACACCTCAACATTGGCGTGCAAATATTTCCATTGTGGAGAGTGATTGTGAGATGCCCTTAAGTGATTATTTTGTTAAATATATCACTTTTATAATGTAATTTCTATATATTAATGTCTTTACTTCTTATTGTAATAGTTAAAACTTCACCAGGAGCTAAACTCTAGGAGGAGCAGCAAGAGCACTCCTCGAGCATAGCAAAAATTGAAAGGAAATCAATGGAGCACATCTAATGAAAACTCCAAACAATAGTGCCTTTGGTAACTTTCATTTCCATTAGGTTGCCTCAAAGACACATACAACTATGTCCTAAAGCAGAACAAACACAATTTATTTCCCACATTGATCCTTTTGAGAGAAGCAAATGTAAATTCAACAGCATGCATTAACAAATTCTCTAATAGAACCAATATAGACATGAAAGATGAGACAAACAACAGAACACAAAGATTTACGTGGGGAAAATCCTTTTGGATAAAAAACCCCACACTCCAAAGATCGAGCTATTGTATTATTCAACAACAAATGGTCACAATACAATTTCAGGCTCATAGCCTTTTTAGAGATTACATCTTGTTCATTCTGGATACATATGGTAGAAAACTATCCCTGAGAGATCACCCAAAGCAATCATGATCGCGAGAGATTCTAGTAGCTTAACTCTGCCTCTAAATCCTCTGCTTCGACCTCATGGCCTTGGCCTTTCGGCTAGCCACTCGGTCCTCTCTCTATCGTTCTCTCTCTGGCTCTCTACTCTTCAGCTCCTTGGCTTATTAGCACCTTCTATAGAATGTCCAATGCATACATATATGCATTCATTCTCAAGAGGCTCTATGAAATCATTCTTTTCCAACTGTCGGATCAGAACTCATGAATCATCTAGCCCAACATCATTAGATGTTTCCACTTCCTTGTGTTTTAGTTTTCCAACTTCCACACTGAAACGGTTCACATCCTACTTTCTCTGATTGGTCCAAATCGCACCATGTCGGACAGTCTTCACTCGGTCAAAAGGCGTTCAAGGGTAAGTGCACCAAGATGGTTCCCAAAAAGGGGGCTTAAGTAGCCACTTTTTTTCTGAAATCAGGAAATACTGACCTTGGACATGAAATTGAGGATAGTTACACTCAAAATTTTTAGATGGAACAAAAGCAAGGATCGAAGTGCTCCGAGTCTACTTTATAAACTACTAATTTATTTTGAAAATGGTTGAGATTAAGGGGTTCAAAAGAGGGACGTACACAAATTAGTGCTATTTTTGTCAAAAAACATAACATAGCAACTCTTGTACGACCTGAGCACGATGAACTTATTTGTAGTATTTTTAAAATTGCAATAGTCAAAAGTTATCTAACAATAACTAGTTGATGCATGATTTTTCTGATAATTTTTTAATGAATATTTGATTTTTTACTAATTTTCTAAGTGGGCACTTCCTGAAAAGTAGAATTTTGGCCGTGCTCCCCCTAAATTTTTTTGAAGGTAATTGATTTTTTTTTTAATTTTCTTTTTTAAAAATGTAGAATAGAGTCTAGTTTCTAAAAATGTAATTTATTTGAAATTTTGATGAACGGTTAATTTATAACAAAAAAAAAACCAAACACTATTTTTTGGTGAAAAAGAGACATACAAACAAAAGAAATTTTGGATGAAAGGCTTAACATTGTTAAAAAGTGAAAAAAATTACATCGTTGGATAGCTAAGAGAGAACCTAACATTACCCATGTGTTTTCTTTTGTCGATATTGAACCAGATGCAATCCTGATGGTGAGCACGAACCTGATTATGTGAAAAAATTGTAGAATTTGTAAAAACACGTCTCTGGTCATTGGGAATGCCCTCCAAGCCTTTGGGTTGGTATTCCAAGGCAACTACCAATGCTAAGGCTTGGGGATTCCCAAAGAAAAATATAATGCGCTCGCGTTATAACGCGAGCGCGTTATTTCCTAGTTTTGACCTCGTTATGTTTCATCGATATGTGTCCTTTTGCCTCTTGCATGTCGTTGTAGCATTCTATTTGTTATGCCGAAACCAAAGAAAATCCTCCTATCCCAATGTGTTTCACTATGACCTCATGGAGTCGGGGAAACATCATGTAGATAATGTTTCATTATACCAAGAGTCACCCCGAACGCCATCTCCCAGTCGCTGAGACATAAGAAATTTTCTTACCAAAACGTGCTTCCTTGCTTCATTCGTTTCACTATAACCTTGAGATATCAGAGAGACATCTCATAGATTAGACTTTGCTTTACCGAAAATCTTCATTCATCATGAGTCGCTGTGAGAAATTGGTTCTCTCGCCGATGTATTATTTTATCTTATGTGGGTCGTCGTAACATACCGACGTCGGGGAGACCTCATACAGAGTGCACTTTGTTTAACCGAAAGACTTTATCCATCTTGTGTGTCGCTGAGACAATCCAATTTTCATCCTGACAAAGTCCTCATTGTGTTATCGGCAAGACCGAAGGTCACTCACTAAGACATTACTTCGAAAGCCTCAACTCTTACCGATATGCATCCTCCCGCCACCGGTCGGTGTGACAATGTATATTCACTATGACCTCACACCAGAAGCAATATGTTTGGCCGAAGAAACCATCCATGTGTTGTTCGGTAAGACTCTCCTTGAGAACATGCTGATGAAAACCCCATGTCGACAAGACATAACAACATGGAGATCACATTACGATATTGCCAAGCTCTCGCCGATGAACCTCCACATGCATTAGTCGGGGAGACAATTCAAAATCGATGAGACACTATCCTGATGACCAAATTCCTGCCAATAGGTTCCTCCTCGGTCGCCGAAACCATGTGAAAGTCATGCCGATAGAAACCTACAGGTGAATGCCGATCGCTGTAACAATGAACAAGTCTTGCTGATCACCTGCTGCAAACATATGTTAACACACAGGCAACATGGGTCGGGGAGACCTAGATAGACCTATGTCGATATGGACCACAACATGAAAAATGCATGACTCAATGGATTCTATGGGGTCACACGACCAAAATATGGGTAAAAATATCATAAAATGAGGAAAATGTGCCTAAGGTAGGACTCAAATGGAGACTCAGGGGGATGAAAGATATGTAAAAATCATTATATTTTTATAGTTCCAACAGGACGGAGGAAGAGAGTGGGAGAGAGTGTAGGAGAGTGGGTGAGAGGGTGGGAGAG
>VDFB02137365.1:38884776-38908615 GCA_007258455.2 Sequoia sempervirens
CAAAAGCTCAATTTTGTTAAAGAAAACTCAACATTTCCTCATTTGGTTTGACGCCCAATCCAAGATCATCCTCCATTCAAGTTTATCATGGCCTTTTATAATGTTTCCCTCTTAAAACAAACCACTTCAACTTTGAAAACTACCATTTGAAAGAGGTGACCGTTGGTCTCCCTCTTTAATAGACTTTTACAACCCTTCACTATTAGTTAATTTGACTTGACTTGGCACTTTTTGCACAGGTAAAATTATTCGTCATGCCAAAGAAGCGAACTATTAAAAGGAAAAAAAACTAATAGATGATCAGCTCCAAGCCTTCAGAGATAAAGAGAAAAAAGGGATGCGGGAATATCGTGAAAAGCAGAAATTGGGAATGATTGACAAAAACAAGCCAGGTAAAGAGGAACCTCAACCGTCAAAAAGAGAAAAGAAATTGGCAGCACAAAGGGCACGAATGTGAAAGATTCGTGCTAGGGGAGATGAAGATACCATAGTTGGAGACACACCCTCTACCGCAAGTGAATACAAAGGGCCACCATTAAGCACAAGCGAATATGGAGGGACACCATCTACCACAAGTGAGTATGGTTGGACACCATCCACCACATCTGAAGTTGAGAGTACATCATCACTCGGATTTGATGAACAAGGTATGCCATCATCCCCACGTGAACCTCAAGGTATGTATTATATTCCACCCTCAGTCGAAGGTACACAATCTAGCCCACCTCAATTAAATATTGATGAAATTGCTAATGTTGAGATGTATGTACCTAAGAGAACACTACCTAGAATTTTGCGTAGAAAGCAAAAGTTTTTTATTAATATTGATGATGATATTTTGCAGCACATGGAAGGTAAGACTTTAACGACTTGTGGAAGATATACATAAGATAAGATTTGGAAAATGTTTTTTGAAAGGCTAAATGAGACTGAAAGATTTCAACTATTTGTTCAAATGATGCGGGGTTTAAAGTACAAAAATATCATGAAGACTCTTGGGTTTAGAACATTGAATGCATCAAGTGAAAAAACTATTGTGAAGAATCTAATGGATGCTTATGAGAGTGTGGGTGAGACCTCACACTCAAAGGATAGTAATGTTACCCGACGTGTCATTACATCGACTTTGGTAAGCTATCAAACAAAGAGATCTCGTCTCATTAAAAAGACAAGTGAACAAATGGGAATTAGTAGAAAAACTTTATCAAAAGTCATTCAAAGGTGGAAAAGAATTGAGGGAATCAATTCAAATGAATTATGGGCATTCTCGGGAAGACTTCCACATAAAGATAAAAAAGTTGTTGAAGCATTGAGAACACTAATTGAAGATTATTGGAAGAATAATACAAGGCCATCTTCAAATCAAAGGGATGTCGTAAGAAGGAGAATCGGTAGTCAAAACCGTGAGCCACATCCAAAGCATTTTTTGGATATGACTCAAACCCAATTTTTTCGTAAATTTCAAAATGCTTATTCTCAAATTAGTATTTCTCAAAGATTTTTTTAAATTCTTAAACCTTTTTATGTTAAGATAAATCACACACATACTACTTGTTGCTATAGACTACATATTGAATTCGCTAACCATTATGAGGTTTATCATTCTATATGTTTAGATTTGCATACTAATGATGTTTTGCAGGATTGTGGCATAGAAGCCCCACCAAAATCTTCAAGAGAGTTCTTATCAAAAAAATTATGTCAAATAGAGGATGGCCAAATATTCTACATGAAAACATGCTTGGATGGTTCATGCGAGCATTGCGGTGGCTTGCAACGAATGCCAGTATGTCAACATATGGAAAGCACAGATGAGGTGGGACAAAAACTAGTAGATTTCAGGAAGTATAAATTAGTGGAGTACGCTACAAAATATGGGTCTCAAGCAAAAAGGTGTGATTTGGTTATTGAGAAGATTCCAGTGTATCAGTTTATGTCCATGTTTCGTGAGAATCTAGTGCATGAGTATGCAAGGAATACCCATAGAGCCCGATGGATGGACACACAATTCAAGCTATGCAAGGACACCTTTCTAGTTGGCATCATAGTATTAGTAGTTGACTTTGTAGAGAACTACACTCTACAACCATAGTGTGAGGTGCAGTCACAGTATTACAACTCAACATAGGTTTCAATATTTGTGCACATAGAATTTATTCATGCAACTGATAGTACAGAGGACCAAAGGAAGGTATTGAGGGAGTATCACTTTTATATTAGTGATGATCGCACACATTCTCCAGAGTTCGTTCAAGGTTGCTTCCAAATGTTCTATAGTGATTTGGCTCGGAGGGGCATAGCATACGGTCGACATATAATATGGTCAGATAACTATGCAACACAGTTCAAGAACGCGCACATGTTCTATTGGTTGTGCAGGATGCATCTCACTACAAGTGTTCAACATATGTGGAACTTTTGTGAGGTTGGGCATGGAAAGGGGGAGCATGATGGTGTAGGAGCATGCGTGAAAAGAGCATTAACACGAGAAGAGTTAAAGTATAAAGACAGTGTAAATTTGACAGATGCAAGTTCAATCGTCAAGTGGTGTAATGCTTTGATGGGTCCAGGTAATGAAGGTACATCTTCAGTTCATAGATTTTTTTGGTTGATGGATGATACTAACATTGCACCATATCAGGATTGTTGTAAACTAACAGGATCGAATGAGCTACATTATTTCCTTAGCTCAAATGCAGGTTCATGGAGTATCGATACACGTAAGATGGCATGCTTTTGTTCTTCATGTACTATGCAAGCCTGGAATGATTGTGAGTCAGGGGAGTGGGTTGACAAGTTATCTTAGCCCACTTCACACATATCGCCCTCTGACCGCATTGGAACTAACATAGATGGAATCATCGGTCGACTTTGACCACGTATTAGATCTAGTTCAACCAGGTAATATATCTACTTGCTTAGTTTTTGAAATTCCATATTGTTATCTTACTTTGTATTGTATTTGTAATGTTGACTAATTTCAAGTGATTTTCTGCACATATCAATGTAGGGAATGTTTATGTAGTTATTACAGATGAAGAAAACGAAGAGGGAATGAACTATTACTCATGTTGTTGTGTTGAGGCCAAAAATAAATTGGAAGCCCTAGTTATAGATGGAGAAAACATCGAATACCCTACAGGCTCAGTTGTTGTTACTGGAACGTGGCTTAGAAGGTACCCACATAAGAGTGTTAAACATTGGTTGTTTGAGGACTTTGACACGCATCGTAAGATTCTTCATTACTCGAACCTTGTTGTCGCATCCAATGTTCGTTTGAGCAAATATGGGGGTATACCTTTGAACAAGACCTTGTGGAAGGTCTGTGAGTCTGACCATGAGGCAATAATTGACACAATAAAGAGTAGAGAAGATCCTGATGGTTCATTGGATTAATTTGTAAGTATATGCACAATGGTTCTTATTAATTTATACTTGTATCCACGTTAATTTTTTTGATGCCAATGCTATCATGTCTTATTTTACTTTGCGTATCTTTAAGTAACCCGGTAAGCATTGAATGGTGTCCCCTTGCAGAAAATGCAGATTTATGAGCCATCCAAGAGAATCTCAGGCATAAAATCAATGCAACATCCCTATTTTGATGATCTTCACAAATCTCAATTATGATTTTCAGCCATTACAAAAGTGGGTGCGAAGCTTGGTGAGGGAATTTCAAGTTATTCATTTGAAGTTAACCTTATCATGAGCACCTATGATGTAGACATTATAGGAGCATCTCAAATTTCAAGATATTCTAGATTCATGAGAGTTGTTGTGTGCAATAGGTATCTTGGAACTCACAGTGAAGATGTATGAGCAGGAGTGACGAAGTTGAGAGACTGTCATGCCTATCTATAAGTGCCTTCCATCTATTTTCATTTCATTTCCATTTTGGACATGAGTTGTTTCTTTTTATTCTTTTACTTTGCCTATCTGTAACTAAACTAGTAAAAATTGATTGGTCTCTCCTTGTAGAAAATGCTGATTTTGGAGCCATCGAAGACAATATTAGCCAAAAAAGCAATGCAACATCCTTATTTTGATGATCCTGACAAATCTCAATTTTGATTTTAAGCCATTATAAAAGAGCGTGTGAAGCTTTGTGAGGGAATCTCAAGTTTCTCATTTGAAGTTAACCTATAAATGAGAACCTATGATGTAGACATTATAAGAGAATCTCGAATGTATGAGTGACATTGTAAAATATCTATGAGAATAGAGTACTTAAGGCATTGTAATGAGATTTACTTGTAATGACATTTACTGAAATAATGAAATTTGGTGTAGGGGCACCAAGGTTATTGAGCAAATTTGGTTCACAAAAATCTTTTAAGTTAGTTTTGTGTTTTGAGTTTTGTCAATTGAATAAGGTCATAACACATCCAAAATTGATTTATAATGTAATAAGTCATGTTAGTTACAAAAATAACAGTTAGGCATGATTGGAAAGATGTAGAATCATTTGTAAAGGCTATTTAAGTCAATATTTGAATTTGTAGCCTTTTGAAGGAAAATATTTGAATATGGTTGTAAATTTACTATTAGTGAGATTGCGATTGTTAACCTTCAGAGAGTAGCAGTATTTATGTTGATGAAATTTCCTTTAGATTCAAGGATTCAAAGCACATCAACCATGTGGTACAAATGATTAAATCCCAGAGACGATATGTAGAAATGAAAGAGTCTGAAAAGGAAAAGAGAGCTACAATGGTGACTCAGGAGAAAATTTAGTGGTGCAGAGTCAAGGTGGAGAAGACTCAAACAAATCAAATTTTAGTAAATCAACAACCTTTGTTATTTCATTTGGCCATCTTGGAACAACTACCAACAAAAAGGCTTCCAAACTCAAAAATTTGGCTTAAATTCTAGAGAATTCCTCTCAAGGACCATCACATCATCAATATAGCATCTACTCAAACCCCCAACACCATTCCCAAGCTAGACATACAAGGTTTCTTTGCAATTTCTTGGAGATCCTTCAAACTGCCCTGCAAAAGGCTACAAAATTAGCCCTATTTTACAAACAAAATTCTCTTTAAACTTCTTCTAACCCCACAAGCTGTTGGAAAGTCACCAAATAGGTCACAAAACTCCCAATTCCATAGGTTTTAGAAAAGCACTCAATCTCTAAGCCATAATTTCTTAAAACCCTCAATTTCCTAACAAATACCTAGGGTTTTTAGCATCTCACAACTCCAAGGCCTTCCAAACCTCACAAAAGCATCAAATTTTTTTTTTAGGGTCTGCACACACATAATAAACCTTCACCTAGCCTTTAGACTCAATAGATCTCAAAAACATCACTTTGGTTCCTCCATTTCAAGCCAAAATCTCACATTCTTAGCCTAAAACAACATCACCAGCCCTATAAACACCTTACCATTATTAAAAGAGTTAAGGAAACTTGAAAAAAACACATTTTAAACCTTTCCTTTGAGTCACAATTCACCATAGTAGGAGGAAGGGCTCCATCACAAAAATTAAAGTAAACTCAAACCATGCTGGTCTGTACAGGCTGAATAAAGAAAAATGGATTTTCCTTTCACTAAAACAACTAAAGGTGTATCAAAAAAGATTGAAATATAGGTTAATACCTTCCACCATAGTGTTTCATGAATTTCTATTCATAGGAGGCTTGTACTGGACCGTACACAGAGAAAAGAAACTCAAAAACTCAAAAAAATGTTGAAATTCCATAGTTTTAGGCGTTGTGAAGAGCACCAATCTTCAAAAAATCTATTGATTGAACCCCCAATTAGGATTGAATGATTTTTTTAATAAATTTCAAATGATAATCATCTCCCTTCAATACCCATAACTACCTTTGAACCACCAAAGCCTTATTAAGCCTACAAATACTAGTATTTAACAATGGTTTTGCTTAATAAGATTTATCATGCAAATTTATTATTCTAAAGGCCTAGGAACACTTAGACACCCTTATAACATGACTTTTAGACTCTTTCTCTACACTCCCACCTACTTCTTACATAATTTTCCTTTATGGCAATATCAACAATTATTTAATTCAAGAGTTCTTTTGCACATTTGTCCACCCTAACCTACTAATTCCCAAAGTACATAAAAGATTGGTCTATTAGACCTTATTCAAGACAAAAGACCTCAACATACTAAAATTTACCAACTTTCCTCCCAATTTACCATCAAACAATAAAAAATTGAGGGTGAGGTGAGAGTGCTCCTGCACCATTCAGCTTTCAAAAACAAAGTCAATTAGGCTGGTAGACTTCTGGATCAGGCTAGCATTTGGTGGAAGAGGAAGAAAGATGACTGGAACTCTAGAGGCCCACCATACTAGATTTTGGTATTCAACCATGAGAGTAGAAGAGAGAGTTGATATCATGTATCAAAACATTAAGCATGCATTCTTACAACCAACAGAGAAGGAGATGATTACTTTGCTTCATGTTCATTTGCATAAGCATATCAAGGCATGGGAACCAAGAAGACCACTGATGTCCAGTTTTATGTGGAGGTAATTGGTGTGGTCCAAACTTTAGGAGGGGAAATAAGGTAAATGTATGATCTAGATGAAATTGAGGAAGAACAACAAGAGAGGGACATGAAAAATAAAATCAATACAAAGTTTCAAGGATTTGTTAAGCGAGTAAGAGAGCTATGGGAGCAACCTAATCTAAAATATTTTGAACTAGAGTTTGATATGTACCATTTAGAGAGCTTGGTTTTCATGGAGTTCCTTTCAAAGCCTCTGCTTTTATTATTCTTATGGTAAAATGTTTGGTAGAGTTTGTGGAATTACCTTTCTTAGTAATCGCTATTAGTGAGATTGAGATTGTTAACCTTGAGAGAGTAGGACTTGGGAAAAAGGAATTTGATATGGCTATTGCTTTCAAAGACTTCAAGTGGAATGTACTCTGCATTGACGCCATTCCTCAATCTTCACTTGATGGCATCAAGGAATGGTTGAAATCCATGGTTATAAAGTATTATGAAAGCAGAATGAACTTGTACTAGCAACCAATTTTGAAGACTATTACTGATGATCCAAATTAGTTTATTGAATATGTTGGTTAGGAATTTTTGAATATGGAAGCTAGTGATTTTGATTCTAATAATTCAGAAGAGTTAGATCAAGGACATGAACCCTCTAATGTAGAAGAGGAATTATGATCACTCTTCATGTTGCAAGTACCAACTTTAATACCAACTACAATGGAAACATTAAAATTCCCTAGCAATATTTATGTAAAGGAAATTTCCTTTAGATGCAAGGATTCAAAGCACATCAACCATGTGGTACAAATGATTAAATCCCAAAGATGATTTGTAGCAATGGAAGAGTTTGAAAAGGTAGAGAGAGCTACATTGGTGACTCAGGAGAAACTTAAACTTTCAAAAAACAAAGCCAATTAGGCTGGCAGATGTGTGGATTAGGCCAACATTTGGTGGAAGAGGAAGAAAGATGACTAGAACTCTGGAGGCCCACCATACTAGATTTCGATATTCAACCATGAGAGCAGAAGAGAGAGTTGATATCATGTATCAAAACATTAAGCATGCATTCTTCCAACCAGCGGAGAAGGAGATGATTACTTTGCTTCATTTTCATTTGCATAACCATATCAAGGTGTGGGAACCAAGAAGACCAAGGATGTCAAGTTTTATGTGGAGGTAATGAATGTGGTCCAAACTTTAGGAGGGGCAAGAAGGTCAATGTATGATTGTTAACCTTGAGAGAGTATGACTTGGGACAAAGGCATTTGATATGGCTATTATTTTGGAAGACTTCAAGTGGGATGTACTCCACATTGACACCATTCCTCAATCTTCACTTGATGGCATGAAGGAATGGTTGAACTCCATGGATATAAAGTATTATGAAAGCAGAATGAACTTGAACTGGTGGCCAATTTATTGAAGATGGTGGTTGGGAATTTTTGAATATGGAAGCTAGTGATTATGATTCTGATAATTCAGAAGAGTCAGAACAAGGATATATGAGTTCCCTCTAATGTAGAAGAGGAATTAGAATCAGATTTCATGTAGCGACCATCAACAGTGTTACAAGCCAACAAGATGGAGGGAATTCTTATATAAGGATAATTTTCAATGTAGTAGGTACCGACTTTAATACCAACTGCAATGGCAACATTGAAATTCCCTAGCAGTATTTATGATGAGGAAATTTCCTTTAGATGCAAGGATTCAAAGAACATCAACCGCATGTGGTACAAATTATTAAATCCTAGAGATGATCTATAGCAATGAAAGAGTCTGAAAAGGCAAACAGAGCAACACTGGTGACTCAGGAGAAACTTCATCTTTCAAAAACAAAGTCAATTAGGTTGGCAGACGTGTGGATCGAGCCAACATTTGGTGGAAGAGGAAGAAAGATGACTAGAACTATGGAGGCCCACCATACTAGATTTCGGTATTCAACCATGAGAGTAGATGAGAGAGCTGATATCATGTATCAAAACATTAAGCATGCATTCTTCCAGCCAACAGAGAAGGAGATGATTACTTTGCTTCATTTTCATTTGCATAACCATATCAAGGCATGGGAACCAAGAAGAAAAAGGATTCCAAGTTTTATATGGAGGTGATGGATGTGGTCCAAACTTTAGGAGGGACAAGAAGGTCAATGTATGATTGGTGCAGGAGCACCATTTAGTAGGTTTTGTTCATCAAGGCAAATAAGGAGTAGAATATAGGATTTTGATTTTTGTATTAAAATAAGGTCTATGAGACCATTCTATTATTTATTTAGTCATATTTGATATGTATTAGGTGTTTAGGAGGTTGGGTTTTTCAAAAAGTGCAAAATTTTTAAAAACTGCAAAAAATGTGCAAAATTTGCAAACTCAAAGGTTGTAAAATTGCAAATTTTGCATTATGGAGGGAATGTGAAGAGTCAAACCAGTTCAAAGGTCAGTTAGGATGGAGAATCAGTTTTTAATTTGTGGTAAAGAGTTTGAAAACATGGAGAAATCGAATTGAAGGTTGGATTTGTGATTTGAAGAAGCAAAAACAATAAAAACTCAAAATTTTCAAGAATTTTCTGTATTTTCAGCTGTAGCAACAGATTGTACAACCTGTATTTCAATTAGTTGGTCTATATTTTTTTATATTTTCATAGTAGATGGATTTTCCTTTCTTTTTAATCCATTTAGAAGGTTTTCCATAATGTTTTGTGCATTTTATCATCAATTTACTAAAACCGGCCCGAACTTGTACATTTGAAGGTTTTGAGTCAATAAAAATGGCTTTTTGACCCATTCCTCTTTTTGTAGCCTCTGTAACTTGAGGAATGGGTCTGAAATAACATTATTAAGGTGTGGAAATTATTTTTTAGTGTTGGGGAGGTTTGAAAGTGAGATGGGTGTGAAACCCATGTGTGTAAAAGTGAGTTTTCTTTAAGAAAAATGGTGGTTTTGAAGAGTCAAATTGTGTTTTTGTGTAGGGAAGCATTATTTTATGATTTTTTGAGCTTGTGTAGGGTATCACAAACTTGTTTGAGTAATTTTAGGTTGTGGTTATCTTTCGAAGTATCATTTTCAATAAACCCCTAGGGTTTAGGCTACAATAAAGGGTTTTGTGGTTTACCCATTGTACGGTGGTATAACTGAGATCTGATTGTGGATTTTGAAGTTTTGAAACCTTAGAATTTCTTCCCAAAGAGTTGGTAAGGTTTGGATAATTTTAGAGTATAGACCCTTTGTTCAACTGAATCGATCTCTTAAGGGTCCAAAGGGAAAAATGGTTGCAAACTTCAGCATGAGGTTACTCAGACACCGTGATACTTAGAAACTTCTCATTTGATCTTATGGGATTTTGTTGGGACCCTCTACAATAACCTCTCTCAGTTTTTGTTATCTCGGAGTGGTTTTCCCGTGGTGTCCATTTTTTAGTTGATGAAAAAAGTGTCAAATGGAAGCAGTGGAAAGTTGCAAGGTGGTGCAACTTTCGTTCTGCAACTCATGTGACCAAATAGACTATTCCAACGTGTCTGAATAGGAATTTTTACGTGAGGCATGGTCCTCTTTCACACCCAAACACGCAGAATCGCTTTGAGCTACGTTCAATCGGATCAATCCCTGAAGGGTCCAAAGGGAAAAATGGTTGCATACTTTAGCATGAGGTTACTCGAACACCATGACACTTAGAAATTTCTCATATGATCCTATGGGATCACATTGGGCCCCTCTACAATAACCTCTCTCAGTTTTAATTATCTCTGAGTGGTTTTCTCGTGGTGTCCAGTTTTTAGTTGATGGAAAAAGTGTCAAATGGAAGCAATGGAAAGTTGCAAAGTGGTGCAAATTTCGTTCTGCAACTCATGTGACCAAGCGGATTGTTCCAATGCATTTGAATAGGCATGTTTATGCTAGGAATGGTCCTCTTTTTCACCCAAACATGTGGAATCTCTCCGAGCTATGTTCAACCGGATCAATCCCTTAAGGGTCCAAAGGGAAAATGGCTGCAAACTTCAACATGAAGTTACTCAGACACTGTGATGCTTAGAAAATTTTCATCTAATCCTATGGGATTGCGTTGGGCTTCTCTACAATAACCTCTCTCAGTTTTCGTTATCTTGGAGTGGTTTTCTCGTGGTGTCCAGTTTTCAGTTGATGAAAAAAGTGTCAAATGGAAGCAGTGGAAAGTTGCAAAGTGGTGCAACTTTCATTCTACAACTTGTGTGACCAAATGGAATATTCCAACACATCTAAATAGGCATGTTTACGCTAGGTATGGTCCTCTTTCACACACAAACATGTGGAATCACTCCGAGCTACATTCAACCAGATCAATCCCTTAAGGGTCTAAAGGGAAAAATGGTTGCAAACTTCAACATGAGGTTACTCAGACACCTGGATGCTTATAAACTTCTCGTTTGATCCCATGGGATCGAATTGGGCCCCTCTACAATAACTTACCTTGGTTTTGGTTATCTCATAGTGGTTTTCCTGTGGTGTCCAGTTTTTAGTTGATGGAAAAAGTGTCAAATGAAAGCAGTGGAAAGTTGCAAAGTAGTGCAACTTTCATTCTGCAACTCGTGTGACTAAACGGACTATTCCAACACATCTAAATAGGCATATTTATGCTAGGAATGGTCCTCTTTTGCACCCAAACACGCGGAATCACTCTGACCTACATTCAACTAGATCGATCCCTTAAGGGTCCAAAGGGAAAAATGGCTGCAAACTTCAGCATGAGGTTACTCAAACACCGTGATGCTTAGAAACTTCTCATCTAATCCCATGGGATTGCATTGGGAACCTCTAAAATAACCTCTCTCGATTTTCGTTATCTCAAATTGGTTTTCCTATGGTGTCCAGATTTCAGTTGATAGAAAAAGTGTCAAATGGAAGCAGTGGAAAGTTGCAAAGTGGTGCAACTTTCATTCTGCAACTCGTGTGACCAAATAGACTATTCCAACGCGTTTGAATAGGCATGTTCACACCAAGCATGGTCTTCTTTCTCACCCAAACACGTAGAATCACTCTAAGCTACGTTCAACCAGATCGGTCCCTTAAGGGTTTGAGTGTAGTATGTTGAAATAGGCCATTCCACCTATTGTTCAGGTTGTGTCTCGGTGATATGGGCCTAATCTAAGTAGGATAGGGAGTAGGAATAAGAAAATAGCATTAGTAAGGGCATTGGAAGAGATTACTAACACTTCCCCTATTGAAAATTCAAAATTGAGGCCCCTTAAAAGCAAGGCTAGAAGAGGTGAAAAGAAGAAATTTCTTGAAAATAAGTTAGAATAGGTTGGAAATAGGGTGAGATTGTGGAGTTTGATGTGTTCAAAAGGTCTGCAAGGACAGGGGAGTTCAAAAGTATGTTATGGCATGACATGCCCTAGTTAGGAAAATAGGGGTTTTGAATGAAAAAGAGAGGTTTAAGGGAGTAAACGTGGGTAAAGTCAAGGGGAAACATAATTTGGTGGTCAATTAAGTTTGTGCAGGAAAAATGAAGAGTGTTGGAATAGGTTTTGAGGTTCAAGTTCGGTTTTCCGGTTTGGCCAAAAATTTTGGAGGGGGTTCAGTTCGTTTTGGATTCGTTGGTACAAAAAACATGTGAAAACAAAATATATATCTATGCAACCTAGAAGCATGAATTAGGATTAGAATATCACATATCATCATATAAACAACAAAACCACCATAAACTTGAATGTCATTTAAAACAACAAAATTTCCAAAAAAAAATGTGTTTATAACTTGCAAAAAAATGTGAATAAAATCACACTGATTTTTGCGTGAAAAAAAACCATGAGACCATAGCTTGTTGCTTACTATTATGCTTTGATATATTTTTTCCAAGCATCCATAGCTTGTTGGAAAGTACTTTTTTTAGGCTTTTAGCCATAGCAACAAGGTAGTGAGTTATTTGATAAAATGCTTTGGTAGACATGTATGAAAAATGTGGTAGCATAAACAAGGCAGTGAACTGTTTGAAAAAATTCCTCAAAGAAATGTGGTTTCATGGTGATGGAATGGCATGACGAATTCCATGAAAAGCAAATTGCTATGGATTTCCATGGCATTCCATCACCATTGAGACCATATTTCTTTGAGGCTTTTTTTCAAACAGTTTGCTAGCTTGTCTATGCTATTGCTTATTATTATGCTTTGATAGATTTTTTCCAAGAATCCATAGCTTGTTTGGAAGCACCTATTTTAGGCTTTTAGCCATATCAACAAGGAGGTGAATTGTATGATAAAATGCTTTGGTAAACATGTATGAAAAATGTGGTAGCATAGACAAGGCAGTGAACTGTTTGAAAAAATGCCTCAAAGAAATGTGGTCTCATGGTGATGGAATGCCATGACAATCCATAGCAATTTTCTTGTCATGGCATTCCATCACCATGAGACCCTTTCTTTGACAGTTCATTTCCTTGTCTATGCTATTTACTATTATGCTATGATATATTTTTTCCAAGCATCCATAGCTTGTTCAAAAGCACCTATTTTAGGCTTTTAGCCATAGCAGCAAGGCAATGAACTATTTGATAAAATGCTTTGATAGACATGTATGAAAATGTGTTAGCATAGACAAGGAAGTGAACTCTTTGAAAAAATGCCTCAAAGAAATGAGGTCTCATGGTGATGAAATGCCATGACAATCAAAAGCATTTGATTGTCATGGAATTCCATCACCATGAGACCTCATTTCTTTGAGGAATTTTTTCAAAGAGTTCCTGCCTTGTCTATGATATTGCTTACTATTATGCTTTTGATAGATTTTTTCCAAGTATCCATAGCTTGTTTGAAAGCACTTGTTTTAGGCTTTCAGCCATAGCAACAAGGCAATGAACTATTTGACAAAATGCTTTGGTAGACATGTATCAAAAATGTGGTAGTATAGACAAAGCAGTGAACTGTTTGAAAAAATGCCTCAAAGAAATGTTGTCTCATAAAATGCCATGACAAGCAAATGCATTTGGCAGTTGCTCCTAGTTATTAGTTATGCAATGTGAAGTAATTGCATAACTGCTTAGATTGACTTTGTAAATACTATATTGTAATTGAAATTTTGTCATCTATCAGCATCTAGTTATTAGTCATGCAATGTGAAGCAATGCTTTGAGTTTGAAAGATGTACAATGCAATGTAATCAACGATATGAATATAAACTACAAAAATCTATTTTTTACAATTTATTAGTTAAACTCTTTATTTTATTTGCTCTCTATATCTATATGCTATGGAAATGCTTTAAATTTTTTAAAACAAGTTTTTATCTCTTGTTCTACCTTTTTTTACCTTTTTTTAAAATCTGATTTTTTTTAAAAAAAATTCTAGACTTTTTCCTGAATTTTTCAAAATATCTTATACTTTTGGTTTGCCAATTTTTTCCCCAAAATATTTTTGCTGCTATGGTATAAACACATAAAACACATATGTTTTTGTAATATCAAGGATAATTTTTGAAACTTCCATGCATTGCTAATCTAAAATGAAAAGTCTTTTGCTTAGTATGTATGCAACCATGCTTTTGACATTGTCAAAAAGAGAAAAACTTCCTGAATGATGCAAAGGCATGGCCAAGCAGTTCTAACTCTTTGCATGAGAGAAGAGAGATGTTGGAGAGTACATCAAGTCAGTGAGAAAAAAGTGTAATGTGTTTTAGTTTGTAGTATTCCTCTATTTCTCTACAGATGTGTCATAAATTCTCAGTTCAAATATGGACACCAAATATCGATAAAAAAAATTGTATTAACCAAATAGCCATGTACGCATACATCAATAAATGTCAATATAAGTATAAAATATAGTTACAAAATAGCCATATAGGCATACAATGTCAAATATATCCAATACAAAATATGTACAAAATTGCCATGTCTAGGCATACAACAAAGGGCTCTAGAATCAAAATTCATTTCTCTCCATGCTCTGGAAATAAATTATTTCCATTTGTTTGGTGATCTGATGGTGATAATTCCATCACTCATTTCTGTTGGAATATGTGCCTCAATCTCATAGGCTAGAACCTCTAGAAGAGCAAAGTCGGTGTGACATTTCTTTGGTCTGGCTGACTGGCAGTTTGGGAACCTTGTGAAATATTCTGGTCGCTGAGACCTTGTTTAAGTCTTGCCGAATGAACCTATAGCTATGACATGGAGACTTGGTGAGATCTCTTAATGATATGGAATGTCTCGGTGACAAAAGGTTTTGTTATCAGGTGCCTAGTGTATGTTGGGGAGACCTATAGTGACTGGAGTCATCGATGTAACCCGTTTGCTTCGATATGAAGTCTTAGCAATGAAGGGTTGTCTCACCGATACGTATTCTCTTAGAGCCGTCGAGGTGACTTGGACACTCGGGAAGATATCTTGGCGACTGAGAGATGTCTCAGCAAATGGGGTCATCGAAGAAACAAAAGGTCTTCGGTGTGACTCTTGGCAAACAGTGGTTTCAGGATAACATGGAAGCCTCGGTAAGAAGTCTTGCTGAAGGTTGATTCTCTCACCGACAATGGAACATTGCGGTGTAACTTGAAGGCATCGGTATGATGTCTTGGCGATGAGAGTTTGTCTCACTAATGCAATGGGATGTGTTCAGTATGAATCCTGAGCTCGGTATGAAGTCTTAGCGAATATGGAATGTCTAGCCGACATAAGACTTCGGGGTAACATGAAGGCATCGGTATTATCTCTTAGCGAAGAGTGATTATCTTGCTGATGGGAATCTTGATGTCGGTATGACTCTTGGTGACTATTTGGTATTCGATATAACATAAAGGCTCGATATGATCTCTCGGTGAATGACGAAAGTCTTGGCGACTGAGGAACACTTCAGAATGACTTGTGAGCTCGGTGTGATGTCTTGGCGAAAGACGATAGTCTCGCCAATGGGTTTGCTGAGGTCGATGTGACTTGTGAACTTGTTATGATCTCTTGCCGATAGTGAAGACTCTTGGTGATGAATGTGCAATTGGTCATGTGGCATCGGGGAGACATAGTTAGTGTCTCACTGACATGCAACACAGGTTGAACACCTTTTGACCAAGTGAAGACTATCCGACGTGGTGCGATTTGGACCAATCAGAGAAAGCAGGATGTGAACCGTTTCTGTGTGGAAGTTGGAAAAATAAAACATGTGGAAGTGGAAACATCTAATGATGTTGGGCTGGATGATTCGTGAGTTCTGATCCAATAGTTGGAAAAGAACGATTTCATAGAGCCTCTTGAGAATGAATGCATATATGTATGCATTGGACGTTCTATAGAAGGTGATGATAAGCCAAGGAGCTGAAGAGCAGAGAGCCAGAGAGAGAATGATAGAGAGAGGACCAAGTGGCTAGCCGAAAGGTTGAGGCCATGAGGTCGAAGTAAAGGATTGAGAGGTAGAGTTAAGTTGTTGGAATCTCTCGTGATCATGATTGCTTTGGGTGATCTCTCAGGGATAGTTTGCTACCATTTGTATCCAGAATGAACAAGATGTAATCTTTGAAAAGGCTATGAGCCTGAAATTGCATTGTAACCATTTGTTGCTGAATAATACAATGGCTCAATCTTTGGAGTGTGGGGTTTTTTATCCGAAAGGATTTTCCCCATGTAAATCTTTGTGTTTTATTGTTTGTCTCATCTTTAATGTCTGTATTGGTTCTGTTAGAGAATCTGTTAATGCATGCTGTTGAATTTACATGTGCTTCTCTCAGAAGGATCAATGTGGGAAATAAACTGTGTTTGTTCTGCTTTAGGACATAGTTGTACATGTCTTTGAGGCAACCTAATGGAAATGAAAGTTACCAAAGGCACTACTATTTGGAGTTTTCATTAGATGCGCTCCATTGATTTCCTTTCAAGTGGTATCAGAGCCTTCTTCTGGTTGTTGGTTCTGAATATTTCTCCTGTGAAGATTTCTTAGCTTAATAGGCTGGAAGAAATTTGGAGGAATGGACTGATGTATTGACCCTTTGATGAGTGGAAGCCTTGTGGTATTCTGAGACATCATACAACTTGAAGGATGGTCAAGATGGAAAAGGGAGTTGATCGTGTTGTGATCTGTGTCTCCTGGATGGAAGAGGTATAACCTTGGAGTATGAGGTGGATTTCTTTTCTCTGTGGCTGTGTAGCAGTAAAGCTTTCATATTGGGCGTCTATGTGTCAGGCTCCTGGGTGATATGGAGAAGCCTAGGTTGTTTCTCAGCCATGGAAGAGAGTGCTTTTGCTAGGTGGTGGTTCTTGGTGTTGGAAGGCACTATTTCCTGTTAACCTCGGATACTAAAAGGCTATGGAGTGAATCATTAGATGATTTGCAAGCTTCTAAAATAGCCTTTCTCTCTTTCTCGGATGCATGTACATGGTGGTGGTTTTAGAGTTGGTCTGAAAGGGGCCTGGATTCTCCTGAACTGTTGGTTTCTTTCTAAGGATGATTTGTACTTACATGGCTCTATGGTTTTGTAGGTTTTACACAGTTAAGCAAAACTTGTGATCATGTGGAGTTGTTGTTAAGCTATTGTCTAGACATTGGCCTTTTGGGGTGTTCCTGGATGAGATAGTTGGAGTTCTGCATGCATGCTTGGTGCATGGATTGAGGAGGTATGATTTCTTCTTTGCATGGGAGTGTTGGTACGTGATTTGTCACTCAACATTCTTGTGGTGGTACTTGAGGGTTCCTTTTTTATGGTGCTCATTTTGGACATGATTGGCAAATCAGAGTTGGCGTGATCTAGTGTTTGAGTCATGTTGTCTACGTGGTTATTCTCTTTGAAATCTTAGTTTTGCATTTCCAATGTGATGATGGGTTTGCACGTGTCTGTTGAATGGATCTATGGGTTGTGCAATGTTGTGGGCTGTCTTTACCTACATGTTTGCTATGAGACAACTCGAAAGTGGACTGTCTATATCCATGAGGTTGATTCATTGTTGGTGCAAACTTGTTAGCTGGCCTTGTCAGTGGTCACTTGTGCATTAGTGTGGTTCTTTGAGATGAGAGGATGGATACTATTAAGTACCTGAATAGTAGGTTATGGGAACCTGTAGCAGGTGGTCATGATGCTTGGAGAGCTCAGGTGTCACGTTTCAGTGGGAGCTCTAGCAGTGACTGTGGATTCATCACATCGTGGTGAATAGTCTTCTTTAGTGTTGCAAATGTTTCTTGGGAGAGCTCTTAGATCCTGTTGCTATAGAAGGGTTCTTTCACATTTGCATGGAAATTACTTGAAGATGTGCAATATCTTGGATCCATGGAGGACTCTTGGAGTCTTTGGCTAAGGTGTTGGTGGTGCTTGATAGGTGATGTTTTTTCTTAAGTCTATTTGATTTATGTCATGGTATACTCTTGTTTGCACACTGGAGTTTTGGCATTGTGCATTGTACTTGAGACAATGGAGAAGTCACTTGAAGCATGGTATCTCCTATGGGGATGTGTAGATCATGGTGTCATGATAAGTTCCTGATTCAGATGATTGGAGCTTTGACAATGGTCTGGTAATTCTTTGTGTATTGAGTGCTTTGATTATTTGCTTGATACTTTGTGATAGTGCAGTAATGTAGTTGAAGTTTAGCCTGAGATGATCAGTTGCTAGTACTCATGGATACATGAAGAATAAGGCAAGGTTGTTATTCTCTTATGAGAGAAGTGTTGCTACATGTTACTCTTGTTAAAGTTTGAGAAGCCTTCACCTTGGTTGAACGTGAGTTCAATAAGAGACCTATGAGGAGATAGCTCTTGGATTAGTCATGATGGCTTGTATATCTTGAAGGAGTATTCTCATTCCCACTCTTGGTCTGCGCAGCAGTTTATTTGAGAGGTATTTGGCCCTTTATATCTTTTAAATGTGATTTATGTTTACTTTCATGATATGGATCTTGAATTGTTGTTTAATGGTTCTGGAGGATTCATAGTGGAAGTTGTACATTTTTGTTTTATCTCCTTGTTACTAATGAGAATTGGTAGGAGATGTTGTATGGGCTGATTTGCTAAAATGGGGAATGAACTAGCTTGATCTTGTTTGAGATGCTTACATCCATGTTGTTTTTAAAGTTGGTTTGATCTTGGTGATTGAATGAATGGATGATGTTAAGGCTTTTCTTTTGGGATGTGAAGAAGA
Source organism: Sequoia sempervirens (assembly GCA_007258455.2). Taxonomy (NCBI): domain Eukaryota; kingdom Viridiplantae; phylum Streptophyta; class Pinopsida; order Cupressales; family Cupressaceae; genus Sequoia; species Sequoia sempervirens. The sequence goes on from VDFB02137365.1 coordinate 38,903,332, forward strand.
TCATTCTTGACACAGCTGGCTGTTAGAAGTGTATGTAGGAGCATGTTGTACAGGAAGATAATGTGTAGAGTTTCTCTCTATGGCCCTGAAGGTTTGTGGTGAGAGAAATTTTTCTTGTGGTAGGTTGTTGCAGGTTGTGCATATCATTGTGGATTTTTCTTTGGTACTACAGGGTTACATTTTCTATGTGTTGGTATTGGTAGACTTGCGATGCCTTTGATCTTTCAGATTTGGATTACTCAGGTGGTGTGAGTTCTTGTTTGTGTCTTGTCTTCTTCGAATAGTTGACACTGGAACTTGTGTTTGTTGTTAATGGATTTGCAGAAGTTTACTAATGGTGATACCTGTGAGGTATGTGAGATTGGATGGAATAGCATGAGCTATGGGTGCTATTTTCAATCGCGTGGGTTTATCAGTTGGATGGAAGCAGTCATTTTGATTGTTGTTCTAACTGGTGTATTTATCTTGCTTCTGGAGGATGACTTCATGGTTGTGTTCTGTTTGAAGCTTTGAAGTTGATATTTCTTTTGTATAGCGTTTGGGCATAGTGAAGTGGTAGCAGTATCTTGTTGGTGATATCACTGGGATCTTTTGCTTGTGTTCGTTGGAATGGTGCTTATACACCTTGGCTTTGTATCCTTCTTCCACAAGTGGCATGTTGGAAGATGATAGGATTGTTGCCTGAATGGTGGACATCTTGGATGTTGGAGCTGAATTCTTGATGGAGAATGAGAGCATGTTTAAGGTCTATGTGGTTTCCTGGAAGGTTGTGATCGGTTGCTTTGTTGGACAATGAGTTGCAGTTGGATGATTGGTCTTGGTTGTAGATTGTCTGGTGGACTGTTATTTGTGGAATCATGTTGATCAGGTGTCTTGAGTGTTGCAGGGTTTGAACTGGTGGAGCTGGTGTGATCTTAGTTCCTGGTTGCTTTGGAGGTGCCTGTGTGATCTTCACCAAGTGGGAGATTGTTGGAATATGTGCCTCATTCTCACAAGCTGGAACCTTTGGAATAGAAAAGTCGGTGTGACATTTCTTTGGTCTGGCCGACTGGCAGTTTGGGAACCTTGTGAAATATTCTGCTTGTTGAGACCTTGTTTAAGTCTTGCCGAATGAACCTATTGCTATGACATGGAGACTCGGTGAGATCTCTTATCGATATGGAATGTCTCGGTGATAGAAGGTTTTGTTATTGGGTGCCTAGCGTATGTCAGGGAGACCTATAGTGACTGGAGTCATCGGTGTAGCCCGTTTTCTTTGATATAAAGTCTTAGCGATGGAGGGTTGTCTCACCGATACGTATTCTCCTAGAGCCGTCGGGGTGACTTGGACACTCGAGAAGATCTCTTGGTGACCGGGAGATGTCTCGACAAATGGAGTCATCAAAGAAACACAAGGTCTTCGGCGTGACTCTTAGTGAACAGTGGTTTCGGGATAACATGGAGGCCTTGGTAAGAAGTCTTGCCGAAGGTTGATTCTCTCACCAATAGTGGAGCATTGCAGTGTAACTTGAAGGCATCGATATGATGTCTTAGCGATGAGAATTTGTCTCACCGATGCGATGGGATGTGTTCGGTATGACTCCTGAGCTTGGTATGAAGTCTTAGCGAATATGGAATGTCTGGCCGACATAAGACTTCAGGGTAACATGAAGGCATCGATATTATCTCTTGGCAAAGAGTGATTTTCTTGTCAATGGGAATCCTAATGTCGATATGACTCTTGGTGACTATTTGGTATTCAGTATAACATAAAGGCTCGATATGATCTCTCGGTGAATGACGAAAGTCTTGGCGACTGAGGAACACTTCGGAATGACTTGTGAACTCGGTGTAATGTCTTGGCGAAAGACGATAGTCTCACCGATGGGTTTGTTGAGGTCAATGTGACTTATGAACTCGTTATGATCTCTTGCCAATAGTGAAGACTCTTGGCGATGAATATGCAATCGGTCTTGTGGCATCGGGGAGACACGGTTAGTGTCTCACCGACATGCGACACAGGTTGAGGGCGGGTGCACGAAGTTGGTCGTACTTTTGTGGCCAAATGGGAAAAAAATGGGGAAACACAAAACACGCTCGTGTTATAACGCAAGTGCGCTATGTGCTTTTAAAAGAAAAAAAAAAGTGAAATGTGTATCATTTGCTTTTCACTGTTTCTCAGCTCTGCCTGCGGCCAAAAACCCTCATTTTTGCACTCGCATTCTAGGAGGAAGGACTTCTGCAAATTTCATCAAGAACAATTGGATTTTGTCTGCAAATATGGTGCCACAATGACAAAGAGATGCAGGAGGTAAGTATTGTTTACTATTTGTTTTGAATTTGTTAGTTTGAAATTGATTTTGTTTGTTTTAGGTTAGATTTGATTGTTTTTTTTTAAATCTGTAGGAAATCCTGCAAATCCTTAACAAAAAGAGGAGGTAAATCCTCAACAAAATCAACCTCCCCCACCATTCTCTCAATTCCCTCTTGGCACTCAAGAAAATTTGAGGAGTGAAATTGAGAACAATAGAAAACAACTTGAGGATCTTATCAGTAGGTTGAGTGATCCAAATGCTTCAACCACAGAAAGAATGCTTCTAGAAAATTCATTGAAAGACATGTTAAAAAATGTAAATGCAATCACCCAACAAATATCTGGATAGCAAGATAGGAGGTGGACAGCTATGGCATATTATGCAGACAAATTATCATATAAACAAGTAAAAGATTTAAAAATTACTAAAGGTGATTTTTGCTCTCTATTCACTGACCCTAAAACAAATCAAAATCTTACCCTCAATGCAAAGAGGTTTCCTATTCATTGGTGCCACCACCAAGAGATTAATAACCATTTTTATGAAAGATGGTATATGGTCTTTGATTACCCACCGTGCAATAATTGTGAAGTCCCCATATATTTTCTTAGGAAACTATACAGTGAGTTTGTATTGAACCAAATCCCAAATTATTTTGATATGAGGGAGTTCCAAGGGAGAGGTGGGGGGTCAACTCAGGATAGGCCCGGTGCACAGCCGGATCCTGCTTGTCATTGTGAAGGAGAGTGCCGACATAGAGACATTCCAGGCGATCACAACTTTGACCCAGAGTGTCATCCATAACACTATCCCTATTGTACAGTGCCATCCAGGGGAGTCTTCAGGTGGTGGCCTTCGAACCCATGTGTGTCAATCTTGCAGGGCGACTTGTTTGTATGACCCTACCGGCACTCAAGAGGGTGCTACGCAGGATCCATATGCTACTATGCAGCCTGATCCATATGCATCTATGGGGATGGAGAGGACGGCTGACATTTTGCATGATGCATATGGCATTGACACTTAGGTAAAATTCAGCATGTTCATTGAATTTAATTTATTAAATTTTGATTGTGAAATGCAAGATTAACTAATTTAGTTTTATTATTTTAATAAAATTGCAAGGTCACAGTGTAGAGACTGGATACACCAGTCATCCACCTACTTATTTTTGTAGTACACCTATCGGTGGGGTATGTAAAGTTAGTAAACAATTATAAATTTAGTACATGTGTTAATAGCATTGTTTTACGAATGGTATTTTAATATGTGATTTTGAATGTTGAACAGGGTACTATTGGAGGTTTCAAGGAAACACCTCCAAGTGCCAGTAGATTTGATCAAACATTCATGGAGGTAATATAGAATTTAAAGAGAACTTAAGTAATGAATTCTAAGTTTAATAAATTTGTGTAGTTTATATTCATATTTCAAAATCAAAGCATTACTTCAAATTTGATAACTAATAATCAGAAATATATCCGCTATCAATTTGTACTCAAAATTTTGTTCATTAGATCTCTGCTCATACATTATAAGTCATCACATGGATCATATTGTAACTTTTTGTGATTAAATAATTTGTTGTTTGGTTTTCAGATGTTGGTGACGTAAACACCACCATAATGCTACTTAGGAAATGGATATTGGTGTTTCTCCGCCATAGCACCCGGATGGCTCTCGATAAGGGATGTACAGCAATTACTAAATTTCAATTTACATTGATTGTTATAGATGAAACCAGTTCTAGTGAAAAATAAAACCATTATTGATTCATAGTTTAATCTTATTTGATGGCTTATACTGTAGGCTCGAGCACACCTGAGCATCGACGTGCAAATATTTCCCTCGAGGAGCATGATCGTCAGATGGCGGTAAGTGATTAAATTTTGTTAAATATATTAATTTTTATAATGTAATTTCTATATATTAATGTCTTTACTTCTTATTGTAACAGTTGAAACTTCACCATAAGCTAAACACTAGGAGGAGCAGCAGGAGCACTCCTCGAGCACAACAGAAATGGGTGACAGACTTATCACCATCGGATCGCCCAACAAAGGGAAAGAAAATTGTATTTGAACCAGAGCATGGAGAGAAATGAATTTTGAATGCACAGAGCCCTTTGTTGTATGCCTACATGGAAATTTTGTACATATTTTGTAGTGGATATATTTGACATTGAATGCCTATATGCCATTCTCGTAAGCCTATATGGCTATTTTATAACTATATTTTATACTTATATCAAGATATATTGATGTATCCGTACATGGCTATTTGCTTAATACAAATCTTTTTATCGATGGTGTCCATATTTGCAAATTATAAATTCATGGTTCAATAGATATGAGTTACGTGTATTCAAGTGTATACTTTACAACTTACGCACATATATTTTTTGACTTACATGTGAACATCGAAAAGTGTGAAAATTTCCATGTTTGGAAGTCAAATGTAAGCCAATTTTTCAATTCTCAGCCTGCACACGTATCCTCGGCGGACTTATTCCTTCCTAGCACATATTGTGAATATTTCTCATTTGGTGCGTAAGATAGATTCCCTCATTTTTGAACCACTCATAGCAAAGAGATTCAATAATAATATTTCTTTAGCATTGCACCACTACTCCATACTTCGTCTAGATCATAAAGGATTGAAAATTCTTAATTTGATGCAATGATAGTCTTGAGATGAGAATTTATATAACCATGCCTATTTTGAAACTTTGCATCTAATATTGCATCAACAAGAACTTAAGAAGTGTTGCATAAGAGTGTTAGGTTTGATAGGCCTTCTCTTCCCTAAGGGAGGAGATCCTGCATCTTGAATTTTGAACAAAATTTTAAGAAGCAAACATTTTACCTAAAAGCTTCAAACCTAGATGACATATTTGGCTAAGTCTATCTTGAAAATTATCAATGTGTTCAAAATCTAAAGGAGATTCTCCCTAAAAAGAAAATTTTACCCTTTTTCCAAGGAAAGAAATT
>VDFB02137365.1:38908715-38975551 GCA_007258455.2 Sequoia sempervirens
TTAACTCAAATTCATAGAGTCTCAAACACTAACACATCTATTATTAAAAAGTAATTTGAATTCCTATTTATTTTAGATTGCATTCCTAAGTCAATAGTGAAGAAACATATAAATTGAAAGTCACAAATCTCTTAATTTTCTTAGATTATACTAGGTTTCTTTCTCTATAAGTAGCCCTAGTTTCAAGATCTAAAATAATTATATTTAAACAATTTGGATTCAATGAATTTCCTAAATCATTCCACCAATCTAGCAATGTCTTGATCTTTTTCAAATTGATTTTTCTAACTTATAATTTCAATGAATGGTTAGATTTCCTATTATTATTTTTTGAACAAGATACATTCATTGAAATAAACAAGTTCATATCTTTTACAATCATGAATCTACATGTTTTCTTAAACAAATTAAGTTTTTACTAAAACAATACCATGATTAAGATCCTATGTTGAAATGTGCGTAACTTTATAATACTTGATGAAGATATAGACACAATTCTATTCACCCATTGAACTTTAATTAAAAAAAAAATCCAAAAAACTATAAACTTCAACCTAGATAAAATCTTCTATATTTTCTTCTTGAATTTAATGAATTCTTCACCTCCTCCAAAAGTATTTCCCTTCTTTAATTAGAATAAAAGTTCTAAAATAATAATTCATTCTCAATTTAGAAAAATAAACATTTTAAATAACTTTTTTTCTATTCATACACACAACTTAGAAAATATATAATAATAAAATATTATCTTTTTTAATATTTAAAAATCATCATAATTTTTGTTTTAGCAAAAGACATGAAGCTTGTAAAGCTTATATTAATTTAAGATAGATATTGTAGTCCATTACTATCATTAAAGAAATATCAAATTAAGACTCAAAACATGCTACATACCATTAGAGGGTAGCTCATGACATTTCAAGCATTGCATATGTAAAGACAATCTAGATTTATCTATACATTACATTTGACTCATGCTCCTATCAAAACATTATCAAAAAACTACCACCTGACAAGCTAGATTTACATACACATTTACATTTATTTTTGCTTTTGTTGTGACTTTAACCAAAAATTTTACCACTCAATATACATTGCAATAGATATCTTGATATATGCTAGTGAAGCGCATGGAAATATTTCAAAGAATTTTGGAAACAAAATAGATACTAGGTGTAAGAAAAATTTGCAGACTTAATGCATATATTACTCTTCCATTTTCTCAAGGTCGGTGGACTTTTCACCTTGCCCTTTTGTAACTTTCGCCGGCTCTGCCACCTCTGTATCATCTTGCACTTTGGAAGCATTGAAGCATGGAACTGCCAGAGGAGGAAAATTTACCTAAGAGGAATCCCCTTGGAGGCCATGTGTTGGAGGTTGGTGTGAATGTGCTCTAAGAAATGCCACCACATACTAATTTTCCTTAATGTTCAAGTCCATGCTTGTGCAGAGGCAATTTGAGTTTTGGCGCATAGGTTTGAGGAGAGTTCTCTCACATTTGTGTTCAAAAGCCTATTTGATAGCATTAAAGATTTCTGCAAACCCCTAGCATTTCTTTAGGTATTTCCTTGAAAAGAGCCCACCAATAAACCCTTGCCCTTTGTAGATATTGTATTCTTGAACTCCCTTTAGAAGGGAATTATCAACCAAAAATACATCCTTCACAAATTTATCAACAATTTCTTCCAGATCACTGAGTGACTAGAGAAAATCAAACAAGTTCAAGAAGAAGGTAGAGAGGACCTGCGAAGGGAACAAAGCTCTTCTCATTTTTTGGGTTGGTTATCTCTATCCCCAATACCGTGCAAATGCAGTCCTCCACTCTCAAACAGTCAACATTGAAGACAATATCCAAGTATTCATGTGACAAGTAAACTTCAAATGGCCTTTCCCGTGCCTTTAGATTCATGGGAACACAAAAATTCAAGGGTTTGAATACCATAGCTCCACCTTCCATTCCTTTGTTCTATAGACTTGGACAAAATTTTCACTCCCGCAAATCTCCACACTTCTCCTATTTAGCTAGAGTCGATAGAATACTCTAGAAATGCAAATGAAATGGCATGGAGGAATTTTTAAGATTAAGCAAGTAGAGATTGCAAATGGTCATGCGCTAAGTGTCTTAATTAGTGTAATGACAAAAATTGACCCCCCCTCCTTGGAAATGGTATAATTTCACTTAAATTGGGAATAATTAATGATAAATTGGACTTGATATTGCCTTGATCTAGTGTTGTGATGTGTTTTACACATCCACATTAAGTTTTGGACCCTTTTAAAGCTAAATAACTTAAATTTTTCTTAATTTAGTGTTGTAAAGTGTACTTATCTACACCTTCACTTTAAATTTAGAAGGATTGTAAATTAAGTGGACCTAATCTAGTGTTGTAATGTGTTTTACACATTCACATGGGATTTAGGGCCCTTCTAAGCTAAATAGACCCAATTTTTTTTTTAATTTAGTGTTGTAAAGTGTATTTATTTACACTTTCACATTGGATTTTGGGCCCTCTTGCATTTATGACCTTAATATCATCATTAATAGGCCTCTAAGATCCTATATTATGCATCCCAAGGCATATTTCAATAAAAAAATCCAACAATATCAACATATAAACCTAACTTACACACTCCCTGACACTTTAGCAATTAAAATGGGTCATATGGGACCCATTCACCACTTTGGGCGAATTAGTTCCATCCAAGTGGGACTCATATGCCACAAATAGTGAATGAGTCCCATTTAGCCTATTTTCAAGGTTTTAAGCAGGAAAAACTAAGTTTTAAGTTCAAATTTCACATATGTTGGCCTCTGGGATCTAATACATGGGATCTTAGATGGGTTTCCTATATAAATGAACTTTCAAACCATTATTTCATAAGCCTACATGATATCAAGTCAAGGAATCAAGAGTTAAGCATTCCAATACTTTACAAGATCATCAAGATAGCATCTAAGATCATTTTTAAGGCATTCAAGGGTAGATTCTTCATCAATTGTTGCAAAAATTTAAGATCCATCATCATTTCAAGATCATCAAGCATCAAGCATGTTATTGAGCTAGTGTTGTGATGTAGCATTGAAGATCCAAGATCAAGCATTGTTCTACACCTATTGTCAAGATCAAGATCTACAACCTTCATGGCTATTTCATGTTGAGTTGCAGACTTACAACACATCATTTACAAGGCATCATTCAAGGTATAATTGTCCATGATTCATGTTCTTTATTTCATGTTTCATGCCTTCATTTCATTGTCTCATCATTTGGTTTAATTACCTACAAGGGGTTTGACCAAGGAAAACCCTTATTCTCTAACAATCAACACTTTTTCTCTCTCTCTTGGTGTAATTGCAGACCTAGGTGCTTTGAATACTTGATGGATAATTGAATATTAGGTTACAATCTTAGAGAAAAAATTTGGAGTTGTCTCCCCACTTGCAAGGTCCTAATCTTCACCAAAAAGTCATCTATAGGTCCAAAATCAGGGTTTCAGATCTAGAAACATAGAGGAATAGAAAGAGCAGAAATTGAAGACCAAATTCAAATTTTAAAGCTCTAGAAAACCCTAACTAGACTAATTCACCAGTTATGGTGAATGAGTCACAGTTTAGGTCAATTTTGATATTTTCACGGTTTTAGATACCCTTTTTCCATAAACCTATTCTTGTACAAAAACCCAGATCTAGGACTTATTCACCTAGACTAGTGAATGAGTCCTAGTAGGCTTAAATTTTGGGTTATTTAGAATTTTAGGCCTCCATTCAAGCTCTCTCATATTTCTAGATGCTCTTCTATACTTTTCCAATTTGTTGTTCTAATTTATTTGCATTTATGATTCATTTAGTGAAGTTTCTTGCATCATTGAGTTCAATCATTAGATCTTGCATTTTATATGTTTATCCAAGCCCTAGCTTGGTGGTGAACCCCTCACTAATCTCTAAAAATTCCCTAGGAGAATCCCTTAGCAGATCTCTTTCTCCCATTTTCATCATTTGATTGAGATCTCTAGGGCATCCTTGAATGTGGAGTATAGAAAGTTTGTTGCCCTAGGTCCTAAAACCCCAGTGGTGATAATTTTCTATCTTACATTTTGGTGAACCTGCATTTAGAATACCTTATTTATTGATTTGGATTCCATCATCATCCTAGATCTAGCTTGCATTGACTTTTCATTAGGGTTTGTGTTAGTTAATTGGAAACTAGGGTTTCTAAATCTTGCATTAGTGAAATGCATATAGGTTACATTTTTGCATCTCAAATAATTGAAAATCATCTGAAAACTGCATTTTCTTTTAGGTTACACAATAAAAACTAAAAAGCATAAAAAACACTTAAAATTTACTTAAAATTGTGCAAAAAACCCTCAGTATGCCTCATACGCCCCTCTGGGCGAATCAATCCCAGTGCACATCTGAAACTACCTTTTACAACATTAAACACCTTGTTTCTACACTTTTGTTTTCTGCCATTAGTTATCTATTTCAATTGGTCGAGTTTCTGTTACATGCATTTCATTTGATCCAACTTAATTTGGCTCATTTCATGCATTGATTAATTTCAAATTTGCATTCCCACATTGTTACATAGCATAATCAATCAATTATCATCTAAAAATTGCATTATCCTTTTGCATGTTTTCTTTATCATTGTTTCATTTCAATCTTGTAGAACAATCATTACATCATGTTTCATTGCAAAAGGCTATAATTATCATACTTCATGTTCTATTTTTTTGATCTTTTCGAGTGTTGTAAGAAAGTGTTGTTAAGTGCATATGAATATGAGATCCTTTCCCCTCTCTTTTTGTTCGTCATTGATCCCTCCCCTAGTATCCCTTCTAAGTGTGAGGTTAGTCTAGTGAAAGAAACCTTGGGTAATCATGACAATCACATTTGTTCTTCTCCTAATATCTCTCCTACTTGTGTAGAATATATTGTAGTGTTAGAAGGATTAATCTATGAGAGTTTTGAGAACCCAAGTTTTTTCTCTCCTCTTACCTCTCCTATTAGGCAAGACATTACTAAAAAAGAGGACATAGCAATAAGTAATCACGATGGCAATATAAGACAAAAAGAGACCATTGAAACCTACCCACATTCATCTCCTAACATCTTCTCTTCTTGTGATGATGATGAGGATATGTTGGTGTTAGATAAGAAAACCTTTAAGAACTATGACAACCCTCTTTAAGTTTCTTCCCCTACCTATCCTATTTTGGAAGAAATTATGGGACAAAGGAGTAAAAATTTGGATAATCTTGACATTCACATTTGTTCTTCTCCCGGTATCTCTCCTAGTTGCGAAGAAGATACTTTGATGTTAGAAAACACAACTAATGAAAGTCATGAGAATCCTATGTGGGAAAACATTATGAAACAAGACAATAACATCATTAATGAACAAGATTATTCAACCATTGATCATTCCCCTACCTGCAATGAAGTCATTTTAGAACCAACCTTTAAATTTCATGAACATCCATTTTGTAGTTCTCCTAAAAACTCTCCTCCTAGGGAAGATATCATGGTGAAAGAAGATGTGAACATTGACACATGTCTTTCAAACACTAGTAATGAGGCTCCCTTAGATGAAGATGATGAAGTGACATTAGACCCCTCTTCACTAAGAGATCATGCAAATAAAGACAAGATTGTTGAGGTTATGACGATACAAATTGGATCTCCTTTAACTAGTGAGCTTCCTAAGTCACCTCCCATTAGTGAATCACATAAGAAAGTAAGAGGTTTCTTGAAATCTATGATGCAACTTAACAACAACAATGTTTTGCAGTAACTAAGATATAACACAGTTGATCAAACATGTAAGCAACCACAAACCCCTCTCACTTCATTACCATTGCATCAACATATTTTTCCTAGTGTTGAAGACCTTAAAAATACTCCCACTAATATATATGTGTGGAAACTCATTAACTATCACCTACATACAAGTGTCTATTTCAAGAAATATTACAAATAAAGCAAGAGGAGGAGATCCAATCTTATATGAATTTGAATAAGGTAACACCCTCCTTTGATCATATGCAAGTCACACAATCATAAATCACATTCCCTAAACATTAATTACCATCACTCGAGATCCAAAACAAAAATGAAGCCCTGATGATAAAGGTGATCATTAATGAAACCATAGTTAAGCATACTCTCATAGACAATAGAGAATATCTTAATGTTTGTAGCATTTCCCTCCTAGAAAAAATTGGAATGGACAAAAGGCTCATTGAACTTAATGATATTCATATTTTTGGCTTTGATAATGTTAATAGGCAACCATTAGGAATGATCACATTACCTATTGAGGTCGGACCTATAGTGTTTCCTACCCCTATCCATATCATGCTAGGACCCCTTCCATACAATCTTCTCCTAGGGAGGCCATGGATTCATGCTATGAAAGGAGTCCCATGTAATCTTCACCATGCAATGAAATTTGAATACAAGAACAAGATGTATACAATTGAAGCAGATGATCGAAGATATAAATCATATAATCACAACATTCTGAAATCCTCTAATACTTTCACTCCAAGATCAAAGGTTGAACCTATACAAGTTGATGTTAACTCTTCACCTACAACAAAACTCTTTAGAAATAATTGGGGGTTGTTATATTTTACGCCTCATTTCAATAAAGAATCCAAAATCTCACCCTCAAAGTCCAAAGATTCATATACAAACGATTCATTTTCAGATACAATTTCTAGTAATGATTGGGTTTCACACCTTCCTTTATGGGAGAGTGTGAAATCTCACAACCTAAACCAAAACAACCTTTTGTTTCATATGCTCAACTTGGTTCTATGTCAACAACATTACCGCATGATAGAAATGGGGGATCTAACTCCCATCCATCATGAGGAGACAATGCATAACTTTAAAAAGGATTTACATGTTCCCATGAAGAAGCCAATCCTTCTCAGAAGCATAAACCCCCTTCATCTGAATTGAAAGATTGTTATGGTATTGGATGCAATGAACACACGAAGCAACCCAACATACCATAATCTTTCAAGAAAGATCTAGGTTTACCTCCCTTATCTCTATTTTCATCTAAAGCCTTATCATTTAGTGTGTGTATGGCATCTTTCACAAATAAAGGAACTTCTTCTACTATTGATCAAGAGAGTATTTTGTTCAGACTCCTCCAAGATTGTTTGATATTTCTCCCTCCAAGAATACGAAATAAATTTTACTACAAGAGTTAATTTTGTGTATATCATAGAGTTCATGGTCATGATACTCATGAATGTAAACATTTAAGTAACAAAATTCAACATCTTGGGGACTATGGTGCTCTTCCTTGTGTTGAAGCACCTAGTTCCTCTAATTGAAACCTATTTTCATCCTATTCAGCTCATCCTTGTCCTACACTGAGGGTAAGGGGTTAGATAGCCTTGTCCTTGTATGTCATTTTTCATAGTCTCTTTTGGCTAGTTGACCACCTTTCATGTATATATAAGAGAAAGCTTGGGATGTGGATGACATGCCTTAAGTTGGCTCACGTGTGGCATACTTATTCATAATATAGTTTGATTTGAAAACATATGACTTGGCATAGGGATTTTTGAATAAGCTTTCATTCCTTCTACTTTAAAGCAATTACTCACAACAAAGGTGTTAGAAACCACTTTAAATTGGGGGCATACATCGACACTCGTGTTTCATTGTATAATTTTCTTTCTTCTTACGATGTGTCCTTTTTCTTGGTGGTGTCATTGAGTTTGATTTCCTTCGAGAGTGTGATATTTCTTTTACTTGTCCTCTCTTGGAGACATTAGGCACGATGTTCCCTAAGAAGAGACCTTACATGAACTAAGCAAAATCCCTTTTGAACATTCCTTACACTATTTTGCATTTACAATTTCAATTATATGGCCACCTTGCATAATACACTTTTCATGCCTATGGAGCCATCTTGTTTGTTCATGAGCTCCAAGCATATGAATTTTTTCTTGTCTCATGAAGCTCGAAAACCATTTTTTGTGTGGCACCTTATCAAAGTTATTAGGAGGTATAACTTCCGTATGGTTTTGATGGGAAGCCAAATGAGGGCATGACTTTTCCTTAGCCACTCGTGTGTGTTTGTGAGCACATACCGGTCATGTGTGTATGCATCTCACCTTCTTGGATTACTCACCTAGTAGAAATCCAGGAGTTTTGTTGCCTCAGAGTGAGCGTGCATTTTTTGGACAAATAGCTTAGATCTGATCCACATCACATTGGACAAATAGTCGAGGCTTGATCCACCTCTTTTTTTTTGCTTGTTTTTTTTTCTTTCTTTTAGTCATTGACATTGCATGATTGTGTATATTGTTTTGTTGCATATCATACATCCTATGAGTCTCCTTTTGTACTTATGTTGGTTTGACTTAGGGTCTTGGATCCTGGGGGCTTGACTACTTCCTCGATCTTTTTTATCCTAGACCATCCGCATTGGTACAATTGGACCCCTCTTGAATGTCTACTTTAGTGTGAGTTCGAAGCAAGATTCATCCTCTCACTAAAGTAGGGGCTAGATGTAATGAAAAAAATTGACCCACCTCCTTGGAAATGGTATACTTTTTCCTAAATTGAGAATAATTAATGATAAATTGGACTTCATATCGCCTTGATCTAGTGTTGTGATGTGTTTTACACATCCACATTAGGTTTTGGACCCTTTTAAAGCTAAATAACTTAACTTTTCCTTAATTTATTGTTGTAAAGTGAATTTATCTACACCTTCACAATAAATTTAGAAGGCTTGTAAATTAAGTGGACCTAATCTAGTGTTGTGTGTTTTACACATTCACATGGGATTTAGGGCCCTTCTAAGCTAATTAGACCTAATTTTTCCTTTAATATAGTGTTGTAACTTAGTGTATTTATTTACACTTGCACATTATATTTTATGGCCTCTTACATTTATTACCTTAATATCATCATTAATAGGTCCCTAATATCCCATATTATGCATCCCAAAGAATATTTCAATCAACAACCTAACAATATCAACATATAAACCTAATTTACACACTCCCCAACACTTTAGCAATCAAAATGGGCCATATGGGACCCATTCGCCACTTATGGGACTCATACACCACCGATGGTGAATGAGTCCCATTTGGCCTACTTTCAAGGTTTTAAGCGGGAAAAACTAGGTTTTAAGTCCAAATTTCATGTATGTTGGCCTTTGGGATCTAATACATAAGATCTTAGATGTATTTCCTATATAAATGAGCTTTCAAACCATTATTTCATAAGCCTACATGATATCAAGTCAAGTACTCAAGAGTTAAGCATTCCAAGACTTTACAAGATCATCAAGATAACATCTAAGATCATTTTTTAAAGAATTCAAGGGAAGATTCTTCATCAATTGTTACAAAAATTCAAGATCCATCATTATGTCAATATCATCAAGCATCAAGCATGTTATTGAGCTAGTGTTGTGATGTAGCATTGAAGATCCAATATCAATCATTGTTCTACACCTATTGTCAAGATCAAGATCTACATCCTTCATGGCTATTTCACTGGTGTACGTATAAAGAAGAGAAAATAAATTATTAGTAAAATTATTTCTAATAGGACTCTTGGATATAGTACTTATTTCTGCTCAATAAGTGAAAGGTCAAAACCATGAGAGTTTGGAGGATATGATATGATGACATTTGTTTTGTGAATTAATAGGCTTGTGTTGAATCTTTCCACGTACAGTAAAGATATTGAAGAGTACCAAAATCTGGTTGACGAGGCGCAAACAGATTTGGTTACACAAATGCTTGTGTACATTTTATGCTCTCAAAAAAGGTGGTTTCATCGATGGAGGTATGTTAGCAAGAGTCACCATTAATTTTAGGAAAAAGGTGGCCGCGCCTACTCCTCACAAAGTTCTGTGAACAAAGTACGAAGACAACAGTTAAGTCAAACCAAATCAAGGGCTAAGTAAACCTTTCAATCACCAGCATCTTCCAAGTCTTCATTAATGATTATCAAATAAAAGATTGGCTAGAATTCATGTGAAGTTGAATGTTGATTCAAGTTGCCACTAATAAATAAAACTGTAGAGAAATTTTAAAAAAATTTGAAAGCCTCTACCAAAAGTAATAGACATTTAATTGGGCTTGACAATAAACAAAACAATGTCAGCGTACCTAACTCCCCTTCCACCTTCTTGTCATATTACCAAATCTTTTGAGGGACAAATATATATATATATCTCAAAAACAAACAGAGAGAATTTAACCTATAGTTCAAATCAAGATCCCACCAATCTACTATTGGAGGAATAAATACATGTAATATGCCCATTTGGATAGAAATAAATGGATGTGAAGCTTTTGCAAAGTTGAATATGGGAAAAAAACTGCTTCCAACACAAATATGAAAAAGTTTGGTGGTTAAATATACCTCTGACAAATCTGATATCTGTAAAAGACGAATTGTGTTTGTATCAAACTAGGTGAAAACCAATAAAGACCGAATGACAGTAATGATAATCACTTCTTTCTTTTGCATATTTGCATGCTTAATGTACCTCAAGTTGGTGACAACATGACAATTATTTAAATTTTTTTTGGTATAAACTCAACATTTATGGTACGCGTGGAATTTTTTCAAATTTCGGTGCATCTGAGTAATTGATAAGAGCATGGTGAGAGGCTACTATTCGGTAGACCAAGAAGCCTAAACAGTTTTAGATGACATATGGAAAGTTTAAAATTTAATTTCATTCAAGAGATAAGCATCTCTCGAGATTTCACCATACAACTCGCATCCCCTATGCCTATTTCAAGAGATAGAGGCTAAGAACTAGTGAACAAAGTTCTGTAAACAAAGTCTATGCTATCTTAATGTTGATTATAGGAAGAAAAATAAATGATCAGATTTTGAAAGAAAGGCTTAGATATCTTCAAGTAACAGAGATTGACATATAAGGGAAGCGACTCATAGCATTTACTGCAGATGAATTTTACTTCCATAGCTTGATTGCCACTATGAGTGCAATAAGATAAATAAAAAAGAAAAGATCAAGCACACAAACAAGTCAATGTTCTTCATACCTCTAGCCAAAGGGTTTTGTTTTGTTTAGGATAAGAATCAAAACTATTTCCAATAGATAATGCCCATTGTAGGAAGGATACATCATAGGAAATGTTAGTGGATGGCGGCACATCGTTTTGTTTATCCAAAGTGTTTTTCCAATAGATAATGCCCATTGTAGGAAGGATACATCCTAGGACATGTTAGTGGATGGTGGAAAGTTGATAGGTTGTCCGAAAGGCTATTGATATAAGGTCGATTGATATGTTTGTGAATGATCAAGAGTTTGATTTTGCATTTAAAAGTTTGTTGTTTCGATTTTGATTTTGCGTTTGAAGTTTGCTTTTGCTGATTGTTGTGGTTGTTTCTGTTTGTTTTTCCAAAGGGTGGGTGTGATGATTGATTTATTATGGATGAGATTATTGTGGGTGAAGCGAAACGAGGTGGATGGATTTTTTCAAATATTTGGATTTTTTTGGAGTTTTGAAATGTTTTGAGGCTATTTTTTGGTATTTTCAAGATGTTTTACAAATGTTTTTCTTTTTAAATTTTCAAATGTTTTGGGGTTTTCTAAGATTTTATGTAATTTTTTTGGATTTTGTGTTTTTTTTTAATGTTTTTGTCTCTGGGGCTGATCAAAGATTAGCCTTGCCTACATTTAAGCTCAGAGAGGACGTAGTTCAGACACCATTTTTTTTTTTTGACCTTTTCTATTTTTATGAGTGTTTTTGGGTTTTTGATATGATTTTGGATGTTTTTGGATTTTCTAATTTTCTGATGTTTTTGGATTTTCGCATGATTTTGACGATTTCAATATGGATATGATATAAGTGATCTGTTTTGGGATTTTGTTGAAAACCAAGATAAGGTTGATTAATCAGATTGATGGATTGATGATGATAACATTGTTGAGGATATAGAAAAATGCAAGGATAGTGTTAAGCAACACGAGGATTAGGATGGGTATCCCAAGATTATGAGGGATTGATGATTGTAACATTGTTAAGGATACACAACAATGCAAGGATTGTGTTAAGCAACACAAGGATTGGGAAGGATATCCCAAGATGATGGATTGATTGGATTTGATTGATCAAGATTGAAGCTTGATTTGGAACAAAATTTGTTTGAATGATTTGATGTGATACTAAAGCACATATTAGATGCAACTGATATTGATTGTTTGGATTGATGTTTGATGAAAGATAAAGCTTGATAAGGAACGTCTTCTTGTCAAAATATGCCATGGGCTAGTGATTTAGATTTTTGCTCACAAGTGTTTGGCCTAATTTGATTTTACATTTGCCAATGTTCAAATCACCACATAAGTTGGAGGATATAGATCAAGATTTATTCTTGAAGAAAGATGTACATATCTACCCCCAGTGTCTAGAAATGTATGGAATGTCATGGGTGGATACTTGGATAGATGTATGGATGAATGGATGTGGTAAGCACTCAAAGGATGCCAAGGATTATCACGTGATAAGACAACAAGTTCGAATAGAGGATGTTTATTTGGATAATGCTTCATGGCTCATATAATGTTGGATAGGATAGGATCAATGAAGCACCCTATGAGAATTAGGCTTCAATATCAAGATCTCCAGAAAACCCTAACTGGACTCATTCACTAGTTTTGGTGAATGAGTCACATTTTAGGTCATTTTTTAGATTTTTGCAGTTTCAGATACCCTTTTTCTAGAAACCTGTTCATGTACAAAAACCCATAACTGGGACTAATTCGCCCAGACTGGCGAATGAGTCCTAGTAGGCTTAAATTTTAGGTTATTTAGCATTTCAAGCCTCCATTCAAGCTCTCTCAAATTTCTAAGTGATCTTCTATACTTTTCAAATTTGTTGTTCTGATTTATTTGCATTTATGGTTCATTTAGTGAAGTTTCTTGCATCATTGAGTTCAATCATTAGATCTTGCATTTCATATGTGTTTCCAAGCCCTAGCTTGGTGGTGAACCCCTCAATAATATCTGAACATACCCTAGGATAGTCCCTTAGTAGATCTCTTTCTCCCATTTTCATCATTTGATTGAGATCTCTAGGGCATCCTTGAATGTGGAGTATAGAAAGTTTGTTTCCCTAGGTCCTCAAACCCTTGTGGTGGCAATTTTCTATCTTATAATTAGCAAGTATCTCAATGATTTCAAGTTCCCTATATTCTAAGGGAAGGGTATGCATTTGGATCCAAAAGGGGACATATTTTGTAGATTTTAATGCAGGATTAAATTTTGGGACCCAAGATTGCATGTATAAACCCGTACCTTGCATAAACAGATATTTAACTTTAAAAACGTTGTCTCTATGTTCTTTTTCAAAGAAAAGGACCAAAAAGACACCAAGGCCCTTATCTATGTATTTAACACCTGGTTAGCACCTTCCCACATCTCAAATACCCATTCTTTCAAAGAGTTCAAATCAGGGTTATGCTTCCAAAATTTACAGATTAACATCATTTGACGAAGCTCCTAAGTTTGGGTGTCTAGGTAATCTTCTGGGAGGGTTGGGGACAATAATCCCTTCTCCATGGTTCCATGTGATGACAGATGTTGTTGTTGAAGCTTCTTTTCAATAGGGATGGCCTCCCTCTTCCCAACTTCATGTGACTTGTTGGGGGCCTCCTTCCTCCAGATATTTTTGTAGCCAGATTTGGTACCCTGCTTCTGCTCCATGGGTATAGAGTGTAATGTGATGAGGGCTTTGGATTGAAGGGTGCCCCATCTGTAGAAAAAAAATATTCTAGCAGTGCAAACTTAACATGGATTGAGTTTGGATGAGATAATGGGGTTTTAAACCAAGAAACAATGTCTATCCATAAAGACATTTTAGAAGATAGCTACAACTAGTGCTCTTTTTTCCCTTATTTCATTTCACAAATATCAAACACCTCTTATTTTTCTCGACTAAGCTTTTTCCAAGGATGAAAAACCATTTTGTGTCTCATGAAATCCCTTGGGTTGGCAATTTTCTAATAGCCTCGAGGTTGTGGTCCCCAAGACCTCTAGGGTCCTTAGGAAGACTAATAGTAGATTCCTCTTTTCAAGACTTGGTTGTTGTAGTTTCTAGACTGATTTGGCAGGATGCAGTTTGAGAAGCGGTAAAAAGGCATGTAATGGGCTCTTGATGTGACAATGTTCTACCCAATTATCTTCTGTGGGCCTCTAGAAAAATCCTTAGTACCTCGATATATTTGATTTTGATCACTAGCTTTGAAATTTTTCCCATTATTCTAGGTAGGAAGCCTTTTTGATATTGAACTTTGAGTGAACAAAAAATTTCCTATGACTAGCGGAGGTTCGTGATGTGGTAGTGCTCTATCTAGCCATAGTTTTGCATTCCCTATGGAATCCCTGAAACCCCTAAAGCCTTTTGAGATTCTGACACCATTTTCCATTTTTCAAATTTTGACCATTGCTCCAAGTAGGCTCTCTTTCTGGTGTCATTACTTTCATACTTAGTGGAAAAACAAGGAAAAATCAACAGTTGAGGCAAATCAATCCACAGGACCATGATTAATCCATACACAATAATTAAAGATAAGAAATCCTCTATTTTTATTTCTTCAAAATAAAAAACATATAATTATTTAATCTATAAATTTTAAGTATATTTAAATCAATTTAATTAAAACAATTAAAATTGCTAAATCTACTTTGTTTCTATTTCTACAAGATATTATAAATTATCTAGAAATAAACAATTAAACAAAAATTAAATTCTAAACATTCAAAAAGTAATTAAACACTAGAAGTTAATTATTATAATTAATTAGTTATCTTAATTAAATTAAATAATTATCATCGTACACATTATTTAAGTCATGTGTCAAAATACTTCAATATAAAGACCTAATTTTCCTTTCTCGATACTTATATCTATCGCACAATATAATCTCACCACAATTATCTTTAATAGTATTATTAGACTAATAATATAATCATATTAAATAAATAACCATATCAATTAAACAATAACATTGTGACCATACATTCTATATAGCTATATTAAATCATCAATCACAATATTATTATCAAAATAATAATCAACACTCAAATTATGATGAAAGAGATAACATCAAATCTCAATCGAATATCACTAGTATATATACCTTATATATATCATTTTTGAGGCATATTTTTTTGGTTTTTATTCTTTTTTGCTTTTTCAAATTTTTAAAAATACACCTCGAAAATGATCTCTTAACATATATTATGTAGATTATATATAAGGTATATCCAGCACGCTAGTTTACAATTGCAACACACACTCAAAAATATTATATTAAAATATTATTAAATGTTAATATTATATTATTATTTATTTAATATATCATACTATTACAATTACTAAAATATTATTATATTTTAAATTAAGTACTATTATTATTAATATTAAGTACTATTTGATTATTAATGAGTCAATATAAATATATATAATATCACTATTATATTATTGTTAAAATTATTTTATATATAAAGTAAATATTACATAATTTTATTATTAGGTTTAGGGTTAGTGTTAGGGTTAAGGTTAGGGGTAGAGATAGGATTAGATTTAGGGTTATGATTATGGTTAATGTAGGCGATTAATGAAAGATAAATATTTGAATTGAATAATAAGAGTGTTGTGGTTAGGGTTACAATTATGGTTTATGGTTAGGGTTAGGATTAGGCGAGGTTTACGATTATGTTTTATGGTTTAAGGCTAGATGTAATCTTAATTTATAGGGTTGGGATATGTTTAGGGGTTGTTTTTGGATTTAGGTTATGGTTGGGGTTAGGATTAGGGTAAGGGTTAGGTTTAGGAGTAAGCTTAGGGTTAGGGTTAGGGTTGGGGGTAGGGTTAGGTTGTGCATTTGGTTTGGGATTAGGGTTATGGTTAGGTTTAAGGTTTAGGTTAATCTCTAAATTTAATTTTAAGTCATAAGTTTGTTATTTCTCTCGTTCATTATAGCCAACTATGACTTAATATTAAATTTAGACATTTTCTTGAAACCTAACATCCTAACCCTAACCATAACCATAACCTAGCCCTAATTTTATTTATCTTAAGCCTAACTCTTATTTTATTTCTCATAACCCTAACTTTAACCCTAATTTTATTTATCTTAAGCCTAACTCTTATTTTATTTCTCATAACCCTAACTTTAACCTTAACCATAACCATAACCATAATCGTAATCATAATAGCAGTCATAATTATAACCCTAACCTTAAACCATAAACCATATTTACCATAATGATAACCCTAAACTTTCCCTAACCCTAACCATAAACCATAATGCTAACCCTAATCCTAACCCTAACCCTAATCAAATCCCTAACTTTAACCCTAACCTGACCCTAACATTGGCCATATTTTTAATCCCAACACTAACCCTAACCCTAATTTTATTTATCTTAATCCTAACCCTATTTCGCATAATCTCAACACTAAACCTAACCATAACCCTAACCTGAAACCTTTCCCTAAACCATACCCACAACCTAAGCCTATCCTTACCCTAAATGTCTAATTTACTTCATTCCAAATTTGAACACTCCATTATATTTTTCTAAATGTCTAGTGAACACTCCATTATATTTTTCTAAATGTCTAATTTACTTCATTCCAAATTTCAAACCATGTCATTTTCCTATTTGTCTTGGCATTCTCAAATTACACTGTAAAAATAAACGTGTTTGACAATCTAAAAAGTTTTTCAGTACACGCTAAAAAAGACTCAGAATACCATTCAATTAAATTTCGTCTTCTTCTACATCAACACCATCATTTGAATCTGAAATTTACTGCGTTCCGAATTCGCGCAACTTTAGGCAATTCTGTCAACATATATTTGAGCGTGTTAGACAATCCAAAAAGTTTTGAATGCAGCAGTGGAGTCTTGTCGTGGTGATGGAGACAACAAGAGTAAATAAGTGACATTTATGGAAGAGCAAGTTGTGAGAGGGAGATGTAGGTGAGATGGAGACAGCGGGTTATACGATTGCCTCTGAAATTTTCACTTCTCATTTCTTCTGAAATTAAGTGACTACCGTGTGGAAGAGAGGCGGAATGATGTGATGGATGAGATCTGAGTCTCAATAATTTGTGGAAGAAATGCAGAATAATGTGAGATTTAACCTCATGTCCTCTCCTCTTCCCGTTCATTTTAAATCAGAAGATCATCATGTGCGTGCTTGACACTCTAAAAGTTTTGAGAAACTCAGTCAATGTCAAAGTCGACACTTCATTAGATTTTTTTGTGGCTATGTAAAGGTGAGCGTGTTCGACAAGCCAAAAGATTTACGGTAAGCATGAAAAGCAGACTCAGCCGTGAGCCATGCGTTTAAAACAGCCGTGAGTCGTGCGTTATAAAAGTTTGAAAAATAGAATAAAAATGTTTTGAATGAGTGAGGTTATAGACAAATGGAATCTATTTTTTCTAAAGGTGCAATGCATTCATATTATTAGGGGTAAACGCTTTTGATCGGAATTATGAGAATCGGGTACACAAGAAACTACCAAACCTGCGAGCACAATGGTCCAGCGAAGGCACAAGGCTTGTGAGCACTTTGGCCCAACAAGGGTTTGAACCCTAGTGGTTGTCACTGCAACCAAGCGACTTGACCACCAAACCACGCCACAGATAGATCAAATCTTGGTGATAAGAACCACGTCATGATTTTATAATATGATAATGTTTTTCTTATTTACTAGACTTTGCTCTTAAAAATTAAAGATCAAGATTCATTTTCATACAAAATAGTATATTACTTTTCTATTAATTAGATTTGTTGTGAGAAGTCAAAAATCACTCATTTTTCCATTGATAAAGATATTTTTTAAAATTGAAAGAAGATTATTTATTTCATTAATTATATAAAAAAAATTTAAATAAATTTAATTATAAACATTATTTTTTCATATTTCCACATCAATAGAAAAAGATATAAGAAGATACATAGTCATTCTCCATTATTGTTGAACAACATCTACTCTACACTCAAAAACCCCACAAGAAAAAAGCATAACAAACTTTATATAGGATTTCAACATCATTGTAAAGGATTATTTTGGAATGTCCACATCTTGACGATTAGCAAGGATAATGGCCTGTCATTAAATTATGCCTTACACTATGGCATACCCCAAGTTTCATTTTGAAAATTGAGAGACTCAAACAAATGTTTAGAGTTAAAGGTTTTACTCTTCATCTTTTTCTTGTTCAATTCATTCTATGTAACTTGTGTCGTGGGCTTTAGGTATAGGATGTCCATCTTGAAGAAATAGGTTTTTTAAGAAGAGCACAAACTATGGAAATCTGAATAGGTAAACCATACATTAGTGTTACTTATGTTTAAAGCGTGATATTTTTTTGGGGTATTTAAATGAGTATTTTGACATTATGTTCTTCATTATGAATTTTTTTTTGGAACTTTTTATGCTTTGGGTACGATAGTAGCTTTTCTTTAAAATTTTGTGTTATTTTTATTAATGTCTTTATTCAATTATTTTAAAAATTTACGAATTTTCTATTAGAAAAAAATTCAATTATATTTTTGAAACATACAATTTTATTTTTTAATTCTATAAATATATTTATCCTTGAGACAATTTTGTTTAGATTCATTTCCTTTCATTTAATACACAAGATGACATATTCAAATATTCTAGTTTAATGGCATATACCTCCTCTTTTAGATAAAAATATAAGAACTTTTATGTGGATATATATTCAAGTAATGTTAATCTATGGTATGGTTTAAATAATATAATTTGGTTTTATATTGGAATAAAGTTATCTATTATTGCTTTTACTTTTTTACATAAGAATTATTCTACTTCAACAACATAACATTTTTTACCATGAAAATAGTTTAAGGCTATTAGGTATTCTCCTTTATATTTATATTAGTGTGATTTAGCATAGTGGATGATTATTTATGTTGCCAAAATACTTCATTTTGGTTCTATTTAATAAGTTTCATGTAATTTTAACGTTAAGTGAAGTTAGCTAGATAAGTGAAAGAGTAATATATTGTGTTGATTGTGGTTCACTAAAGTTTGCAAAAATCCTTTGCATGCTACTATAATTATTTTTTCCAATGAATATTTCTTCATTAATTGCATAGTGTATCTTCATCTATAGGCATATCTACTCAAGCCATTTTATGACATGTTTAGATACTCATACAAAATCAATAGTTTCCTTTCCACTAATGACTTCAATGAGATCGCCATATAGATTCCATTGAGAAACATGTTCTTTTTAAGGGAATTTATGAAATTAGAAAATTTATATTTAAGTTTGTCACTAAATACCATTGAGGCATTTTGTAAGAATGTATTCATTATTGGCATGGTCAAATGGTTCAAAGTTGAGGGAAAGTAAGATAGATTATTTTATTTAGCCCCAAATCAACCTATAGAAATGAAAAAAGCATTCCTACATACCATGGATTTTGAGAAATACTCATAAAATTTTGGCTCCCTTTTCCTCTTATATCTCTTAAGTGACTTTGTTGGATCATTATAACTCAAAAGGAATGACATACTTTGGTATTGAAATTATACCTCCACTAGCATTCCCCCACCCAACCCAATATTCTTGCACCCTTAGGTCAATCCCACAAGATGTAGAAAGAAAAATAGGAAACTTGAAATCTTTACACCAAATGCCATTAAGGCATTTTGCAAGAATGCATTAGTTTTCAATATGGTAAAACCATTCAAAGTTGAGGGAAACTAATATAGTTTGTAGTATTTAGAGCCTAAATTCGCCTACAAGCATGAACAAAATATTTTGTAGGTATTGTAGATTCCATGAAATGATCTATCAAAGTTTGGCATTTTTTTCTCAAAGGTTTCTTAAGAGAATTTTTTAGATCATTGTAGCCCAAAAGGACCAAGAGAATTTGGAAATGAAATGAGGCTAGAGGTCCACTAATATTCCCCTACCCACCTTGATATTCTCTAACCCTTAATTTAGTCCCACATGGCGCATAAATAAAAATATGACACTTGGCACCCTTGCACTCAACAAAAAAGAGATATTCTAAAAGAATGAATTCATTGTTGGAACAATCAAACCACTCAAAGTTGAGAAAAATAAGATGCTTTAGGGTGATCCCACAAAGCCAGTTTACAATTTCTGGGAGATTCTATTTTTTGCTGAAAACACATATTTTTAGAAAATATAATGATTTAAGCCTTAAAAAGTTCCATTTAAAGCATTCCAATTGAAGAGGGTTTGATCAAACTACCTTAGATCAAACCCCCTTGGATAGAACCTCGCTAGTTTTAAACCATACCTGTAACAGAGTCTCCTTTACACCTATCAAAATGTTGATAAAAAACCACTTTTGATTTACCTTTTGGGGGATCAAATGAATTCATTTAAAATTTATTTTTTGTAAGTAGGTAGTCCTTATCATAAGCTTCCCAAAAAGTATAATTTTAAATAAATTTAATTTTATTATTATATTTATTTTTTATTTCTTGTGAATGTAGGTTTTTCACCAAAAATCAAGCTCTATGTTCTGCACATGTGGAAAAATAGAAGATTATCAATATATATATATATATATATATATATATATATATATATATATATGAGTGCACCAGATGTTGAAGTCCTTGATCCAACCAAAAAATAATCTCGATACATACAAAAAAAATTATGTTATACGGTCCCCTATGTCTGAATTGTAATTGGTTTGACTTCAAACTTGATTAAGGAAAAAATATATCACAAAACACTACGAAACTAATTGGAAGCACTAGATATCGTAGTTATAAATCAAAATTCAAAAAAATTATAATTTTATCCTTCATGGAAAAAAGTTGTGTTATACAATGAGTGTCACTCCTTAAAAATGGTGTTTACTGAAAAAAACTAGTTTTCAAAGGAGATGGAAAAAGAAGTGCAATCTGATTCCAAAAATTTTGAAAAAAATATATTTAGAAAAAATATGAGTGCACCATATATTGAAGTCTTTTCCAACAAAAAATAATAATTGAATTTCGATACATACAAAAAAAGTTGTGTTATAGGGTCTGCCTATGTCTGAATTGTAATTGGTTTGACTTCGAAACTTGATTAAGGAAAAAATATTCAATAAAACACTATGAAACTAATTGGAAGCACTAAATATCATAGTTACAAATCTAAATTCGAAAAAATCATAATTTTATCCTTCATGGAAAAAAAGTTATGTGTTATACAGTGAGCGTCACTCCTTAAAAATGGTGTTTATTGAAAAAAACTAGTTTTCGAAGGAGATGGAAAAAGAAGTGCAATATGATACCAAAAAATTTGAAAAAAAATATATTTACAAGTCAAAGACAAAATGCAACAAATCACTAGTTTGTATCATCTTCAAATTCCTCACGGTTTAGCTGCTATAGGTGCCCAAAATTGAAAATTTAGCTAGAAAAAATCAATTCAGTGTCCAGTTTGGCCAAAAAATGTAAAACAATATTGTGGGATCACCCTTTATTATATTCAAACCCTTAATCCACATGAAAGCATGAACAAAACATTACTAGTTACCATAAATTTTGGGAAATGCTATGTTAAATTTTGACACCTTTCAGAGCTCTTAGGTCTTGCAAGAGACATTTTGGATTGTTGTAGTTGGGAAGGATGTTGGAAGAATAAGGAGTTTTCCATTGATGTATTTGTTGGAAACATGAGCATGTGGGATGGAAAAAAATTGTGTAGTCATGCATTGCAATGTTATCATTGATGTCAACATTGTATTCCAGTATGAAGACCATTATGTAGATCAATTTGGATGGCTTAAGCATGGTTGAGGATGATTATGAAAGGAAATTTTGCAAGAAGGTTTGATTGGGTAAAGGTGTTTGATATGAAAATTGACTAAGTGTTAATACAGGTAGCTCTATGTACAAACATCTGACTTTTGGGTCTGCATTGGTCCACTATATAAGTTCTTGCTTTGCGGTTTTGGGATAATTTTGATGGTTGTTAGAAGAGTCTAAATCCATAATTTTATCTTGTTTTGGCTCATAATGTTGAAGTTATGAGTGATAGTGTATCAACTTGATAGTAATAGGTGTTTTCCAGTTCAATGCATATGTTTTGGTGGATCCACACTTCTACGTAGATAGGAGTATGGGTTTGTGGTTCTATGGGAAGGTTGACAGGTGTCAGTAGTGTGTATAGTCTAGATGGCATAGAGTTTGGAGGTCCACATGTATGAATGTGGGTGTACAGTTGGAAAAATTTGTTAAATTAGGTCATTATCAGTGCCGAACTAATGAGTTTTGTGTGTTGCAGAGTTCAAATATGTTTTGATCCATTATGTGGGTGTTATTTTGGGTCCATGCCAACCCAAGAGTTTGGAGGTCCATGTGTCTGAATGTGGGTGTATAGTTGGAAAAATTTGTTATTAGGTCATTACCGATGTTGACCTAATGAATTTTGTGTGTTGTGGAGTTCAAATATGTTTTGATCCATTATATGGGTACTATTTTGGGTCCATGCCAACCCACGTGTTTGAATGTGGGTGTTCAGTTGGAAAACTTTGTTATTAGGTCATTATCAATGCTGACCTAATGATTTTTATGTATTGTGGAGTTCAAATATGTTTTGATCCATTATGTGGGTGTTATTTTGGGTCCATGCTGACCTATATTGAATTGTGATGAGTTTTAAATCTTGGCACAAAGCATACATATGTATAGATATTGAGCCAACAAGTTACATTTTGCATATTACATGAAATTAGGCCGACCTAATTGATGTTGTAAGTGAAGCAGATAATATGAAGGATATTTTTTACTTTTGTGTGTTATGACATGTGATAAGAGTTTGTGGATGTGAATTGTGCGAATGCAAAACAGAGAAAAGTATTAATTCAAATCAGTATGAAGTGTGTAAAGCCTATATTTTGAACTTCATTGGAACTCTAATTCATGCATATATGTTAGATGTAATTGTAACAGTTCAAAACTTGGTTGTGTGCCACAATCTCTTCTTTTAGTGGGCAGTAAGTCCACTTAGACAATGATTCCACCTGCAGTGAGAACTTCTTTAATATAATATAACCAATTATAATATATTGTGAGCTAATCCTCACTGTGGTTTTTCCCATTTTGGGTTTTCCACGTAAAAATCTGGTATTCATGTGTTATGTGATGTTGTTGATTGTTTTCATTATTTCATTCATTATTGTAAGTTGAATATACTATGAGGATTGAATTCTTAAATGTTTAAGTGGTTTAAAATAATATTGATTCACACCCCCCCTTAGTATTCTGGGTGTTCAACAATTGGTATCAGAGCTTGGTTCCTTGGAAGGAGCTTAACCACTTGGGGAAGATCTTGGGGGTTGAACACATGGCTATTAGAAGACTACCTATTCCTTTAGAAGAGATTCCTGATGTTGGATCCACAAAAGAAGATTGCATATTTGATATGAATGGAGAACTCAAAGTTTCTCTTGAAGATCTAGAAAGAACTGAAGGTGAAAATAGAGATCTGAAGGAAAATGCCAAAGAAGTAGATGAATGCATCAGAAAATTGAGAGAGAAAATGAAGAAATTTAGAGAAAGGCATTGTAGTGATGGAAAATGTACTCCTTTACATTTTCTCACTTTTTTTGCCTCCACTTAATTAATTAGACTTAATTAAGCCTCTAATTGACCCAATTATGCATTTAAAAGCCTAATTAATTTCATTTTTCGAAAGGGGAACTTGTATTAAACAAATACAAACATTAAATTACAATCTTAGGTTTAGGGCCTAAGACCCATTTTCCCAAGGGTGAGTGGGCCCTCCTTAGACTTAGGACCATATTTTTTAATATGATTTTGGTGGCATTTTCATGATTCAAGTTCAAGTTGCAATTGTTTTCCTTTAATGTTTAATTTTCAGGAAATTAGAAAATCACCTTATAAATATAAGGTCTTTTTATCATTTCAAATCCTAGAGAATCAAGAAGTTTCATAATTCAAATTTCACAAGAGTAAAGATTATTGCCAAGAGCATTCAAGAGTAGATTTATCAGTCTTCTACATCAGCATTCAAGATCTCAAGCATCATGTCAAAGTTATTTGCATCTATGCATGTTTTTGGAGCTAACATTGTGATGTAGGTTTCAAGTTTTCAAGCATCAAAACAAGTGTCAAATCAAGCATCCAATCAAGCCATTTCATGCAAGATCTAATCTTTGGAGAGATGTGTTAGAATTTAGTCCTCCAATGGTAGCCATTAAAGGGTTTGGTGAGTTGCAACAAGCTAGTGTTCATTCATCATTCCCTTTTTTTATCATTATTTCATTTCAAGGTTTAATTACCAAAATGGGGTTTGACCAAGATAAATCACCATTCACCAAAAAGAACAATTTTTCCCTCTCTTTGTATGTGCAGATTTGTAAATGAAGAAGGATTGAAGATTGATCAAAAGTGAAATTTTGCAAAGTTGTCAAAGTTGTCAAGCCACAAAATCTTACTTGTAGAATTTATTTCCAACTTTTCGATAGTGAGATCTGGAGGAATCAGGAGTGCAGATATACGAGCAGAGGACTGTGAAATCAAATTTTGGATCCTTGTAGGAAGACCCATTTTCCCTAGGGTGAATCTATCCCAAGAGGACACTCAACAACAACTTTTTGGTGACTAGTACACATCAACTTACTCTTCTCAGATCTACCGAAAGTCTTCTATTTCTTATTGTGTTATGCTTTAAATTGATGATTCAAGTTTCACATTGCATAATTAAGTTCATTTAGTATTTTTTTATTTTTTCTCCCAAAAGTACATTTTAGCCATATTTACCCTATCTTGTCATAAGAAAAACAACCAAGATCTCCAATAGGATTGACTCACCTAAGGGTTGAAATTCAATCCTACCTTTGGGGATCTCTTTTTCCTAATGAAACAAGAAAGATAGATGCATCATATATTCAATCACCTCATTTTGATAAACCCTACTTTTTCTTATGTTTCATTTTAATGAACCTGACATTCTTGCACTATAAACTTTCTGATTTGGAGGTCAATAAAACCCTAGATCTAGGATTTACATCAATTTGCTTTGAAATTGCATTAATTTGCATTCCATTTAGGTTTGTCAAAATTGCAATAGTTTACATCTCATTTAAGGTTTTAAATTTGTATTTTTCATTATTTAAAATCTAAAAAATCTAAAACATTGCATGCATATTACATTGATTTTGCATTGTACTTGCATATTAGTGTATTTTTAGTCATTTACATCAACAAATTTAGTTAAAATTTCATTTCAAAAAGTGTCACTTTGTTCATCATTTTCCACTAATTTCATTTGCATTAGGACACCTAAATCTAGAAAATTATATCACTGAAACCACCGTCTACAACTTGAAATAGGGAATTCAAACATTAAGCAAGAAATTCAAACTTCCATTTTTCAGATCCCTGACCTAGGACTCATTTGGCCTAGGGTGAATCAGTCCCTGTACATGTGCCTTTTTAAAATTTTGGGAATCAATTTTTCTCTGCTTGCTTTGTTTTCTTCTAATGTTAACTCTGGGTTTCAATTTTAAAAATCAAGAAATTATATACTTTCTCAAGCATTAAGTTCAATTGGTCAAATTGAGTGCATTATTTGAAATAAAAATTGGCATTAAAAAGGACATCATTTTCAAGTTTTTGCATAGAATAATCAGTAAATTATCTTGTTTCAAATATGAAAATTGCAAAATATTTTTACATACTTGCATTGTGATTCATACTTTTGGGTGTTCATTGCATTTGCATAGTTCCCTTTCCCCATTTTGGTGGACCTTGTATGAGCTTCACAACCTGGTGTCTTATTACCAATAATTTAGTGAGATGTAGTTTGAGACTCATGCCATCTTGTGCTACTACATCCACTGTGGATCTTGAGTTTTCCAACTCTTTCACTCATAGTGTTGATACTAGTCAACCCATTATGGACCATAGCTTTGATACCACATTTCCCATTACTACTTTTCCAACAACCAATGTGACTGATGTAGACACAATGGTTGCTAATATCCCTCAAGAAAAGCTAAAACAAATGGATGAAGCCTTAGAAAAATTGCAAAACTTTGTGTGTTGAATACATTGCTTGTACTACGGTTCCTCTCACATATGACATGAGTAAAATACTTGATAATGAACAAGGAATATAAATTGTGTGTATCCTAGCTCATATAATTGACAATCATGTTCCTACTATGGCTATTTGTGCTCAAACTTTGGGATAAACTCGAAGTCAAGGTGGAAATCCAATTCCTCCTTATACAACTATGTCCTTTATTCCTACATACACCAACCTACATGTTACTACAACAAGGAAACCTACTAGAAATGTCAATACAGCCTTAGGTATTTCCACTGGGAATCCCTTTATCTTTGTGCTTTCAAATCACATATCTCCTAATCCATCTCCCCTCAAAAACTTACAATTCACTTGTCCTCCAAATACATATACACCTCCACCTTATTCACCTTCATCTCACAACACAACCAATGATTTCATCCTTAACCAACTCTTACAAAATGTTTCATCCCTCCAACAAAAAATTTCCAAATTGAACCAAAATAAAAATGGCCAACCTTGGAAATATGTCAAAAGAAACGCATTATCCTTAGAGATATTGAGAGCACAAATGCCACAAGGCATAGAGATTCCTAGATGTGGGAAATATGGTGGTAAAGGAGATCCTAGAAACCATGTATTGGCATACAAATCCTTATGTAGTGACTTCATTTTTGAAGATAAGCTCTTGGCTAAACTTTTCCCTAGGTCTTTGAAAGATACCACCTTGGAATGGTTTTTATCTTTACCGAATAACTCAATTAGTTCATTCAATGAGCTTGTTGATGCATTTCTCAACCACTTCCAAGTGAAAATTGGTACCAAGATGACCTTAGATAATTTAATGAAGTGTAAACAAATGGATGATGAAAAGATCGTTGATTTTATAGCACAATACCAATTACTTTACTCACAAATCAACATTAAGATTCTTGATGTTGATCTTCAAAGAATGTTCATTAAAAAATTATAATAAAAAAATTCAAGACAAGTTTGGGATGATGAAAATTCCCTTCTTTACATATTTGTGCATGACCATTCATGACTATTAGAATTTGGCTAGTCATCGTGAACCAAAAACTCCTTCTAAGCACCCTAAGAAATCTGAATTTGTGCCCCATAACAATTTCCAACCATTCAAGAAACAAAATAAAAGCTTTTTATAGATAAATCCACCCCAAAAAAATCAACATGTTGACTCTCAAGTAGTTGCAATAAAAACAACCAATCCATATCAATTCAAGGAAAGGAGTAGACAATTTTCCCCATTACCCAATACCCTCCATTCCATCATGTTGCAACTTATGAATAAGAACTTAGTGGCCTTACCTCTTGTTAGAGCCAATGACACTACTAAACCCTTACCTCCAAACTTTAACTCAAATTCCTTTTTTTCATTATCATCGACAAAATGGACACGATACAAAACAATGCAAGCATCTTAAACATGTTGTGCAAGACCTCATTGATTCTAATCACAACCACATTGGTGGTGTTAATGATCAAGGAAATAATTCCATTGCCCCACCCAACCAAAATTTGCAAATCTTTACTAACCCCATGCCAAATCATAATATATCTTTTGTGAAAGCTACTGATACCAAGAATGATGTGATGAATGTTGACAAACTTCAAGATATAAATAATGACAATATGAGTGATAATGAAAAAGACTTACAAGATATGGTCACCTTCATTGACGTTCAACCTTGTAAGGGCCAAACCAAAATTTCTCTTGACATTTCTTTCTCACAAAATGAAATAATAAAACACACACCCGATGGTCCTCTTTACATCATCAGAAGAATCAATGACAAACCTACTAATAGGATATTAATTGATCCTATGTGTGTAGAGAATGTGATCACCAAGGAATTCTTATTTATGCATGAGATTTATCAATATTCTTATGAACAACTGAAAGCATGGATCAAAACACATAATGGTTTTGCTTGCCCTATGATAGGTTTGATCACTCTTACCTTAAAATTTGTACCAAAACAATTGAATGTCTCATTCTCCATCATCCCGTCACTAGACCAATTTCGTGTGAAGCTAGGTTATACATGGCTATGCTCCATGGGTGTCATCTCGTTGGTAGTGCATAAATGCCTAAATTTTCAATTTGTTAATGACATCTTTACTATGCATCATAGTGGCTTTAATCGTGTGTCTTCTCATGGGAATTTTTCATTGGATTTCTTTTGGCCCGAACCCATGGAACCTATTAAGCCTTGTGAGGACTTTTTTTTCAAATCTTATCAAAAGTTTAAGGAAAAGTGTATAGCTGAATTATCCCTTAGCAACATGCCTCAATCCATGATTGAGCCTCCTATCATTGATGAAACCATGATTGAACCAAAATACCTTCCAAGTAACCATGACCAATCCATGAATCCTCCACCTATTTCCTATAAAAGACCAAGAGATAACCATATATGTTTCGTTGTGCCTCCTAAGATTAAACAATTTTATAAAGCTAAAGAGAAAGTGGTTGAACAACCTTCCATGGTTCCTTTTGTTCCTCCCTTGCAAGAAGAAAAGAAACCTATGGTTGATAAACCACCTCCTACACAATCACAACTTGAAAATCGAGCAACAAGAAATAGAAATGCTAAAGAGCATAGGCATATACATTATCCTATTGCTTGTAAGTTAAAAGAAGAGAAAAAAATAGAAAATTAAGATCAAACACGAATTGAGACAAAGCATGATGATTATCCACCTTCAAAACAACAACAACATGAAACTTCAATGGACATCATCATTAGGCCTCATGTTATTCTTAACTTGGATGATGGTGATGAGATCACTAAGATTGATGAGGAAGTGCATAATGAGTTGAATTTATTATTTCTCTTCCATGAACTTAGATGATAACAACTGTGATGATCCTCCTAACAAGAGTGACTCACCACACGTTGACCTTGGTGATTCTCCTAGTATAGCACTTGTTTTGTCCCTTTGGGTAGTTTTTGACCTTTTGAATATGATAAAAAAGACTAGTATGTAGATGACCTACTATATGTTGACTCACATGTAACATACTAGTCCTTTTCTTTATTTTCTTTTCATGTTCTTTGTGATTACATGTGTGTAATTTGATCCCATGTTTAGTATTGCTTGGCATGTCTTTGTGAGCCTACTTTGGATGACCCTTGTCACTTTGTTGGTGCAAGGATACAAAGGAAGTGAATCTATCGTGACATTCTTCTATTTGTAACTTTATTGTTCTATATGTTGTAAATCTTTATCTTTTTGTTTGTCTTGTGTTTTCTTTTTAGGGATGACATAAGGCATTGAGACATTTATGTCTCTTCCATGTTGACCCAAAATATATATATTTTTTTTTTCTCTCTATGTGTCATTCTTCCTTTGTGCTCATTGTTCTATGAGTCATTTGGGGAATGATGATGATTTTGAGCTCAATTATATCACTATAGCAATGGCATAACGCTGACCCTAGATCCATGGATCCCTTATGTTTTATATAGGATTACATATGGGGGGAAACCTCCTTTCCATGATGTAGCTCTATCTTGGAAACATATATTTTACATAGGGCTTTCTGAATAAAGCTCTCATGTATTGGCATTTATTGTGTTCTACTTTAAAGTAATTACTCACAACATGGTTTTTAGCAATTTCTTTAAAGTGGGGGCACATGCATCCCCACTCATCATTTGATTCAAAGTGTGGTCTTCTTAATTCATGTGAGGTGTCTTCTTGGTGGTAACATTGGGTTTGATGTCCTTCAAGATTGTGACCTTTCTTGTCATATGACATTCCTCCTAGAGGTAATGCTAAAACTTGCATTCCCTAAGTTGTGAATCTTTTATCCTCAACCAGTCCTCTCTTGGTGACATTAAGCATGATGTTCCCTAAGGTGTTACCTTTCATGAACTAGGATAAACCCATTTGATTATCTTATCCTATTGCATTCAAAATATTTTTCATGGCCACCAAGCATAACACAACTTGATTGCTAGTGGAGCTTTTTTGTTTTTCATGAGTATCTAGCACAATGTAACTTGCTAGCCTTGTGACCTTTTTTGTCGTGCCTTATAAAATTTATGAATAGGTATAAATTTTTGGTATGGTTGATGTATGGGAGCCTATAGACCTGGCATGAATTTCCCATCAACCACCCTTTCTTGGGGCTCACCTATTGGACAACGGATTTCACTAGCTCGTGAGTATATTTTTTTTGCATAGTGGATAGCGGATTTCCACTTGTGAATTATATTTTTGGAAAAATATAAGGTTTGATCCATACCTATTGGAAAAATATTTGAGACTTGATCCACCCTTTTCTCTTTTCCTTTTGCATTAATTTTGGCATTTTATACTTGTGTATCTTGTCTTGCTAATGTATATCATACGTATATGTGTGTTCCTTTGTGCTTATGTTGGTTTTCCATGGGAGTTTGATACTGGGGGCTTGGCCACCTCCTTGATCTTTGTCATCTTATCTCACTATTTGTACACTTGGACCCCTCTTGACGCTTATTTATCTACTTTAGTGTGAGTTTGAGTGTAGGGCTCATCCTCTCACTAAAGTGGGGGCTAAATATAGTGACAAAAAAATGTAATCCTTTACATTTTCTGACTTTGTTTTCCTCCATTTAATTAATTATACTTAATTAATCCTCTAATTTTCCCAATTATGCATTTAAAATCCTAATTAATTTCATTTTTTGAAAGGGGAATCTGTATTAAACAATTACAAACATCAAATTACACATCTTGGAAAATGTGTCATAGGTTTAGAGCCTAGGATCCATTCGCCCAAGGGTGAATGGGTCCTCCTCAGACTTAGGACCCCATTTTTTAATATGATTTTGGCAGCATTTTCATGATTCAAAGGGTGATCCCACAATACTGGTTTACAATTTTTGGCCAAACTGGACATTGAACTAATTTTTTCTAACTAAATTTTCATTTTCGGGCACCTATAGTTGTTAAATCGTGAGGAATTTGAAGATGATGCAAACTAGTGATTTGTGAAATTTTGTCTATAGATTCTAAATATATTTGTTTCAAAGTTTTTGGAGTTAGATTGCATTTCTTTTTCCATCTCCTTCGAAAAATTGTTTTTTTTAGTAAACACCATTTTTAAGGAGTGACACTCACCGTATACAACATAACGTTTTTTCCATGAAGGATAAAATTCTAATTTTTTCAAAATTTAGATTTGTAACTATGACATCTAGTGTTTCCAATTGGTTTCATAGAGTTTTATTGAATATTTTTTCCTTAATCAAGTTTTAAAGTCAAATCAATTACAATTTAGACATAGGTAGACTGTATACAACATAACTTTTTTTGTATGTATCGAAATTCAATTTTTTTTTGTTGTTGGATCAAGGACTTCAATATCTAGTGCACTCATATTTTTCAAAAAAAAATTGACAGTCTGCTATTTTTCCACATGTGCAGAACAGAGAGCTTGATTTTTGGTGAAAAACCTATGTTTAATAAAACTAAAAAAACAAATACATAATAAAACCAAAACATATTAAAATTATATTTGTTGGATAGCTCGTTATGAGGACTACCATCATCCAGTTGGGTATGTGAAGTCTCCTCCATTTTCATCCTTAACTCAAGCTTCGAAGGGAAAAATTTTGGAGTTTTTTGGTGCCAGAGGGGGAGAAGGGGGGAAACAGGGGGGTTTGAGCAAACCCCCCTTGGAGGTTCGCTTGAACCAGGGTTTGCTCAAACCATGGTTCGAGCGAACTCCCTTTCCACAACCCTTTCCTTTGGTTTTTTCCCTGGGAAATGTGGGACCCAGTATTTAATGGGTTCACTCAAAGGGGGGTTCTAGCGAACCCCCTTTGGGTTTGCTCGAACTTGATGTTCGTTCGAACCCCCAAAAACCAATTTTTTTTGCATGGGGGAAATTTTTGCAAATTTTTCTTCCTCACTGGAATTGTAAACCACTTTTGTGCATTTACCCCAAATTTAGGTTGCAATTTTCAGCCTTTAATGTTTAATTATCAATAAATTAGAAAATTACTTATAAATACAAGGTCTTTTTATCAATTCAAATCCTAGAATCAAGAAGTTGCAACTTCGAATTTCACAAGAGAAAATATTATTGTTAAGAACATTCAAGAGCAGATTTATTAGTCTTCTACATCAACATTTAAGATCTCAAGCATATGTCAAAGTTATTTGCATATATGCATGTTTTTGGAGCTAACATTGTGATCTAGGTTTCAAGTTTTCAATCATCACATCAAGTGTCAAATCAAGCATCCAATCAAGCCATTTCATGCAAGATCTAATTTTTGGAGAGATGTGTTAGACTTCGGTCCTTCACGGGAAGCCATTAAAGGGTTTGGTGAGTTGCAACAAGCTAGTTTTCATTCATCATTCCTTCTTTTTATCATTATTTCATTTCAAGGTTTAATTACCAACACGGGGTTTGACCAAGGCAAACCTTCCATTCACCAAAAACAAACAATTTTTCCCTCTCTTTGTATGTGCACATTTGCAGGTCAAGAAGGATTGAAGATTGATCAAAAGTGCAATTTCCCAAAGTTGTCATCAAATTTGTCAATCCACAAAATCTTACTTGCAGGATTTATTTTTTACTTTCCAATAGTGAGATCTAAAGGAATCAAGAGTGCAAATCTAGGAATAGAGGATTGTGAAATTAGATTTTGGATCCCTGTATCAAGACCCATTCACCCTAGGGAAAATCTATCCCAAGAGGACACTCAACAATAACTTTTGGTGACTAGTACACATCAACTTACCCTTCTCAAATCTGCTAGAAGTTTGATGTTTCTGATTGTGTTATGCTTTAAATTGGTGATTCAAGTTTCACATTGCATAATTGAGTTCATTTAGTATTTTTAGTTTTTTCTCCCAAAAGTATATTTTTGTCATATTTACCCCGTCTTGTCATAAGGAAAACAACCAAGATCTCCAATAGGGTTGACTCACCTAGGGGTTGAAATTCAATCCTACCTTTAGAGATCTCTTTTTCCTAATGAAACAAGAAAGATAGGTGCATCATATATTCAATCACCTCATTTTGATAAACCCTACTTTTTCTTATGTTTTAGGCATAAGGAAGTCAATGAATAATTAAAGCAAGCAAATGAAACAGTTATTGGTCTGAAAGTGCAAGTTGAAGAAAGGAAAAGAGTTAAAGAATGTTTGAATGCAATGGTGAAAATAAAATTTGAAGAATGCACAAAGCTTGAACAAGAAGTTGTAAATCTAAGATCAAATCTTGAAAAATAAAGGAGTCTTGAAGAAAAATTCAAGATGATTTCTACAAATCTTGATGAAATGATTGTAAATTAGAAAGGATCTAAAGAAAAAGGTGGATTAGGGCTTGAGATAGGAGAAAGCTCAAAGATGGATCAAACTACAAACCGACCTAAAAAGAAGACTGGAGACAAGAAGAACAATGGCAAGTAGATCCAAAATCAAAGGAATGAAGCTAGAAGACCACCCATCAGACAACCAAATTTACAAAGGTACCCAACATTTAATGGTTTTTATTATTCTTGCAAAAAAATTGGACATAAGGCTATGGAATGTAGAAGCATAATGAATCAAAATGTTCAATATTTTCTTGGTTAGTGCTTTGCATGCAAAAGATTTGGTCATAGAGATAATGAATGCATAAGTCAAATTATGAATGGCTATAACAATGGTAGAATGGTTCAATCTTTCAATGGCTACTCTTATACATGCAATGGATTTTGGCATGAAGCTAATCAATGCAGATCAAGAATGATTGGAGGTACTTGATTGGTCAAAATAATGTCATATGCTATAATTGCAATTGTAGACACCTAAATTTGGCCACTTACGTTTGGTCAAATTTATCCCTTTTCATCTAAATGTCCTCTTTTCCACATTAATTAAATAATATTGCTATTATTCAATTAATACCCCCAAAGTCCTCTAAATCCATAAGGTATTTAATTAAATAATTAAATACTTTATTATTTATCTTACCTTACCCCTTCTATCCCATAAATTAAATAAATAATATCTATTTATTTAATTTACTCCCTCAAGTGTCACATCCTCCATCACTTTTTCCTAATCCTAATCCCAATCCTAATCCCCACCTAACTTATCCACTAAACATGTGCAAACACTTAATCCAAGATTAAGTGGGTCAACCCTCTCCCAACCATTGATCTCCACCATGCAATCTTGGCCACTCATCTCATTATCCTCCTAATCTATTTATCCCAACACTTAGCCATTTTCATCTCTCTCACCCATTTTCCACTGGAGCGCCATTATGCTGTTGAAATTTTGAGTGAGCACACATCCAATCGAACTCCTTATCACCCTATCTTGAGTGTTGTTCTTTTTTTTGGTATTTTGTTTCATTTTGTTGCATTTTTAGTAGATTAAAAACACTTGTACACATTTTTGGCATGCCCAGTGAGACCCACGTCACGGATCTACTTTCACTTTTTTGTGTTGTTTTGAATTTTACAGGTTCGGATTTTAGGCATAGAGGTGAATCCACTTAGATGGGTGAATCCGCCTAACATAGGGGCAGATCTACAGTAAACACAGGCGAACGCACTCCCGCCATTTTGGAGAATAGGTGATCTTGCACCTGACTGAACAACCACAGATCCGTAGAGGCGATTATGCATTCACCTTCCCACATAAGGGGTGATTACGCTTTCGTCCTTCCACCTAACGAGCGATTCTGCTCAATCCTGGGGTGATCCTGACATCAACCCATCATAGAGATGAATTTTCTACATGGACAGGTGAACCTACTTATTCGACGAGTGAATCTGCTCTCACCTCTTTTGAGATAGGCAAATTTAAGGATAGGAAAATCTGTGGACAGGCAAACCTATGGAGAGGCGAAGTTGCAACCTGAATAGGCGATTACACAATCTACAGAGGCGAATTCGCTCCTGCTCACAAAGGTGTACCTGCACTCTACAGGGGCGAACCTGTAACCTACAAGGGAAAATCTACCACATACAAGGGTGATTCTATGATATCCATAGATAGGAAAAACCACGATCTAGAGAGGCGAATGCGCTATACACAAAGGCATATTCGCTTCCCATTCAAAATACAAAGAGTCAATCCTTTGTGTCAGGATTATCCTATATCTTCCTTAGTCCAAAAACATAATCTAATCATTTTTCATCTTCATATCCATCTCCAAATTTATCCTTCATTCATCCAACAATCATCTTCATCATTTTAGCTATATCCTTGAACCTAGGAGTCTATCCCATCACATCCTTCAATCATCCTAATCTGAGCTTAAATCCCATCTTAATCTAAGCTTCAACCTAATCCTAATCTGAGCTTAAATCAAACCTCAATCTAAGCTTAGTCTACATCACAATTTGAGCTTTAGTCCATCCACATCCAAGATCTTCTGATATTAAAAAAAATCTTATGACCCCTTCTTCCACGTTCTTCTAATCCATTCTATTTTTCTTTCTATCATCTCTCATTTTCTTCTAATCATCTACTCCCATCCTTTCAATCCAATGTCATGAATCCTTATCCTCCATCAGTGCAACCAAAAATAGTAGTCAAGGGGAATCCCAATTACGTTGATGATGATAATGAAAGTCTTGTTGATCAAGATAAGTATGATATAGATCCCTTGATTCTATCAATACTAGCAATCTTTCCCCAACCATCTTCCAAAATCCAATCACTCCTTTGAGCTATCCTATCACCCCTTCATCCACATCCACTAGCAATCCTTATGCTACCTTTTACAAGGGATATTTGTTATCTTCTCCATCCACACATCTATCCTACCTGTCATCCAAATCTCTCTCTTATCCATCCCCCATATATCCCTCTCATCCAATATCCATGTCTCCATGTTCTCCTCTAGCCATATCTCAACCTCCATCTTTGTACAACAACACTATCACCTTCACCCCTAGTCCAAATCCTCCATCTCATTATCCTCTAAAGCATGATCCCTATCCACCATCCCAATCTTCCCACCTTAATCCACCATCGATGTCCTCCTATACTAATCCACCACCCACATCCTCTTGTCCTAACCCATCATCATAATCCTCCCATCCTAATCCACCATCCCAATATTCCTATATTAATTCTCCATCCACTTCCTCCAACATAAATCCAACATCCATATCCTCCCATCCTAATCCATCATCCCAATCTTCCCACCTTAATCCACCACCCTAGTATTCCTACCTTAATCCACCATCTATTTCCTCCTATACTAATCCACCACCCACATCCTCTTGTCCTAATCCATCATCCCAATCCTCCCATCCTAATCCACCATCCCAATATTCCTATCTTAATTCCCCATCCATTTCCTCCAACATCAATCCAACATCCATATCCTCCCATCCTAATCCATCATCCCAATCTTCCCACCTTAATCCACCACCCCAATATTCCTACCTTAATCCACCCTCCATGTCCTCCTATACTAATCCACCACCCACATCCTTTTGTCCTAATCCATCATCCCAATCCTCCCATCCTAATCCACCATCCCAATATTCCTACCTTAATTTCCCATCCACTTTCTCCAACATCAATCCAACATCCACATCCTCCCATCCTAATCCATCATCCCAATCTTCCCACCTTAATCCTCCATCCCAATATTCCTATCTTAATTTCCCATCAACTTTCTCCAACATTAATCCACCATCCATATCCTCATATGAAACTCCATCTTCCACTCCACCATGTCCTAATCCACCAATCCATAATCCTAGTTATCCACCCATTCATACTCCTTCATCTATTCCCACTACACCATCTAATCCTACAATAAGCAATAACCTCATTCCAAATGTCATCCAAGGACTCATGACAAAGAAGACATCCCCAAATCCACATCTTGATGTCGTGGAGCCATGCCATCCCGATCCATCATCCACGGTCATTAGTGACGAGGTCCTTCCCCATCCCACACCTATCACTCCCATTCCCACTCCTAACAACGGCCAAACCATTGAAATCATCCAATCCATTAAATTCTTTGAATCCCCATCTTACACTCCTAGAACCGTTGAAACCATCAAAGACAACCAAATCCAATCCACTCCCCCTAGTCCTAGTATCACCAAAATCCACTCCCTTGAACTTCATGAATCCTCCATCTTTTTGTCTCCCCCATTTGAGGATTCCATCCAAAATTCCTCTTCCACCACACCATCTACACCCATTGAAACTTTCCAAGAGCTTGATCCAAAGCATACCAACATATCCCCTCATCCACATCAAGATCCTACCATATCATCCACTCCATCTCAAGATCATAGTCCCCCATCCACTCCATCTCATGATCCCTCTCATCAACCAAATCATGATCCTGCTATCCCCTCCATTCCATCTCAAGATCATAGCCCCTCATCTACACCATCCCATGATCCCCTCGTCACTCAAGATTCAATCACTCCATATCATGATCCCTTATCATCCACTGCCATAAATTCAGATCCTATCATACCACCTAATCCATCCCTTGATCCCTCATCACTCAATCCTCCCAATCAAGATGCTACCATACCATCATCTCCATCTCACGATCCTTTATTGCCACCTAATTGATCTATCCCCACACCAATTCCATATCCCCTTGGAACCCTTACATTCATATGTGGTGATTTTCTTGTAGAAGAAGAACAAAGCATATACACCACCCATCCTCCTCCACTTAATAATGGACTCGCATCATGCTTCCAAAATAATAAGCACCCTACCATAGATTGAATGCTCAATATCATGAACTACCAGGACAAAGGCTTAGGCCTTCATGAGCAAGGTATTTTGGAGCCCATCCATGTCAAAGAACACCCACATGCACAAGGTCTTGGATATATCTCTCAAGACTCCCAATCCAAAAATGTTGGTACAACCTCCATCCATCCTCAACGAGCCTCTTCCAAAAGAATGATAGGCTCTTCCCATCACTCCACCACACCATTTGTCACCATCCCTCCTCCTCCATCATATCACCTCAAAACAACCATCCATATTCCTCCTTCATCCTCTAAATCTATTTTGGGTCCTTATGTCTCGCTATCCACCATCACCCA
Organism: Sequoia sempervirens; assembly: GCA_007258455.2. Taxonomy (NCBI): domain Eukaryota; kingdom Viridiplantae; phylum Streptophyta; class Pinopsida; order Cupressales; family Cupressaceae; genus Sequoia; species Sequoia sempervirens. The sequence goes on from VDFB02137365.1 coordinate 38,946,907, forward strand.
TCCTTCATCTACTACGTCTATGTTGGGACCCTATGTCCCTATCCACCATCACACACCCTCCATATGCTAAGTCCATTTTAGGACCATATATCCATCAATCACCTATCCATGTCACCCATCATATAAACCCCACTCTCATAATCCCTAATCAGGATCAACAAAGGCACACAACTACACCTCCCCCATCCACACACTATCTCCAAAATCCTACCTTTATCACTCCATTCATATGCTCTCCACATCATCCATCTCCTCACACCTATCCTATTTTTATTGGAAGCACTTTAGATGCCAAAGTAAAAATTCATAAATCCAAACATCCACATGAATCTAAAGCTCCTCATGTCCCCTTAAAAATACATGTTTAAGAAAAGAAAAATAAAATCTAAAATCCAAATCAAACCCACAGGCCACAAAGGCCCACCAAAGCAAACATCAAAACCATGTGGATCCCAAAGAAAAAAGATACAGTGCCTTCAAATGAAAAATCCATAATGACATCCAAAATTTCTAATCTAACAACTAATCATCTACATCCTCCATCTCCTAAATCTATTTTGGGTCCCTATGTCCCAAAATTCACTATCCCAACTCCTCCATTATCCCCACATCCTCAATCCATTAATCCTCCTATCATTTCACATCCCCCGCCATATGTGCCAATGTTGGTCCTGAAAACAATCCCCATCACACATCTACTCTGTCATTCCATCCATACACTTTCCAACATCCCATCCATTATCCCACATATCTCCCCCATCAAATCCCTTTAATCCACTCCCTTGCATAATCCATCCATCCTAATAAGGTTGTACCAACATCCAATAGTCACTTCACACATGGGCTCTTATTACCTCATATGGAACACTCAAGACCAACACTCAAGACCAACCAGAGACAATCATCTCTCCAGATAACACAAAACTATCTACTGGTAAAGATGATATAGAAAAGGATGATGAGAAAAAGAGTGAAGATACCTTCGTTGATGCAGAAGGAAAGACAAAAGTGGAGAAACCTGTTAGCATTGGTGACAAGGAGAAGGAATTGAAAGAGAGGGTTGTAGAGGAGAGCTTGAAGGAAACTGGTGTATCTTCCAACACCTTTGAAGATTCTCTTTAAAAAATTTACTCAACATACAATTGCAGTTCCAACATATTGTGTCTGCCTAATTGCTACAATTTCCTATGCAACAAGGGAATGTGGACTTGGACAAGATCTCACCACTCCACAAGCTTCAATTGGGAGATGTCTTCCACGCATTTTCCAGAAAAGAAATAATTGAGAATCATCAAAAGAGTGGAGAAAGATGAGGCTATGAAGGCTCTATAGGAAGCCATACTAGGTGCAACCATTGACAATTCACTCTCCAATATGAAAAACTTGAAATTTTTAATTGATTCCCTTAAAGAGTATGCTACTAGATTAAAAGGAAATATAGAGAATGAAATAGAGAAAAATATAAGTGATAAGAAATTGATGGAGATAATGGAGAAGTGTGCTCGTGCACACAATATATTTCAAGAGAATCACAAGGGTGTGCAAGCTTGTATGGTAGAATCCAAAGGCTTGTTTCAGTTTTGTGTGAAGTGGCCCAAAGCCATAAAGAGCATAAAGTATGAAATGGACTCAATTGGGTCCTAGATTAATAAATCTTCTAGTGCTTAGGATCCAAAACATGACCTAGATAGAAGAAAAAGGTCTATGATAGAAGATCTACATGAGTAGTTCTTCCAACTACAAGTGCAAAAGGAGAAGATAATTTTGTAGTTCGGTAATCTCGGGGATTTGGTGAACTCAAAGTTCATATCTGTCTCTAGTGCCCTATTGAGTGTTGATAATGTGTCAAAGCTTAATCCAGTACCAAATACTCCAAAACAAGGTGAAGAACTGTTGATGGAATTGGAAATCCAATGCAGAATGCTTGGTATTTCCAAGAAGATTTGGGAAGAAGGGAAACAAGAATGGAATGCTAATCTTGAGAAGTTGCAAGGGTCACCTCTTCTTCCAGTTGACAATATTTTTCTTTATTATTTTTTTAATTTATTGTTTCAGACTTTTGTGTACATGTGCAGATGGTGTAAAGTGTTTTTTGATACAAATTTTTGATTTAGTTGGGGTAAATAAAATTATTAAGGGGAGTCAATTCAATTTTCAATTTATACATATGAATATATTTGTCAGGGGGATATTCGGTATGTGAGAAGACTGCTTTATGCACCCTTTTCCCTTGATGTCAAAAGGGGAGAGTAATTTTGGAAATAATTTTGGCATTTTTCCATCAATGAAAAAGGGGGAGATTGTTGGAAGAATAAGGAGTTTTTCATTGATGCATTTGTTGGCAACATGAGCATGTGGGATAAGCATAAATTTTGTAGTCATGCATTGCAGTATTGTCATCGATGTCAACATTGAATTCCAATATGAAGACCATTGTGCAGATCAATTTGGATGGATTAAGCATGGTTGAGGATGATTATGAAAGGAAATTTTGTAGGAAGGTTTGATCCACTAAAGGTGGTTGATATTGAAATTGACTAAGTGTCAATATAGGTAAATTAGTGTATAGACATCCAATTTTTAGGTTTGCATTGTTTTGTTGTATAAGTTCTTTCTCTGTAGTTTTGGGATAATTTTGATGGTTGTTAGAAGAGTCTAAATCCATAATTTCATTTTTTTTTTACTCCTGGTGTTGAGTTCATGAGTGATAGTGTATCAGCTTCACAATAAAAGATTTTTTCCAGTTCAGTGTATATGTTTTGGTGGATCCACACTTCTTCGCAGATTGGAATCCAGATTTGTGGTTTTTGTGGGAATGTTGAAAGGTGTCAATAGTGTGTATATTCTAGATGGCATAGAGTTTGGAGGTCTGTGTATCCAAATGTGGGTGTACAGTTAGAAAACTTTGATATTAGGTCATTATTGGTGCTGACCTAATGAGTTTTGTGTGTTGCATAGTTTAAATATGTTTTGATCCATTATGTGGGTGTTATTTTGGGTCCATGCCAAGCTCTTTTGAATTGTGATGAGTTTTGAATCTTGTTGTGAAGCATGTATGTATAGATCTTGAGCCAACAAGTTACATTTTGCATATTACATCTAATTAGGTCGACTTAATTGATGTTGTAGATGAAGCGGATATATATGGACCTTTTTTGGTGTTTGGTATGTTATGACTTGTGATAAGAGTTTCTAGATATGAATTGTGTGAATTCAAAGCAAAGCAAAGTATTAATTTAGATCAGTATGAAATGTGTAAACTCTGTATTCTAAACTTCATTGGAATTGTAATTCATGCATATGTTAAATGCAATTGTAACAATTCAAAACTCGGTTGTGTGCCACAATCTCTTCTATCTATCTCTTCTTTCATTGGGTAGTGAGTCCACTTGAACAGTGAGTGCACCTATAGTGAGCACTTTTTCACTTTTGTAATATACTATAACTAGTTATAATATATTGTGAGCTAATCCTCATCGTGTTTTTTCCCATTTTGGGTTTTCCATGTAAAAATCTGGTATTCATATCCAGTATGTGATGTTGGTTGTTTTCATGCTTTCATTCATTACTGCAAGTTGAATATACTATGAGGATTTAATGCTTAAATGTTTAAGTAGTTTAAAAGAATATTGATTCACCCCCCCTCTTAGTATTCTGGGTGTTAAACAAAGGAATGGGAGAATTCAATGATAAAATACAAAATCCACTTGAATTAACCAGCTCACCCCAACATGCTCACACCCTTGGTTTTGTCCCATTTGTTACAAAAAAATTGTTGACTCTTGGGACCCTTGCACTAAGAAAAAAAAGACATTTTTCAACAATGTCTTCATTATTGAAATGATCAAACTATTGAGAGTTGAAGGAAATTAGCATAGATTATTATAGTTAGACCCTAAATCCACATACAAGTGTGAACAAAATATTCCTATGTGCCACAAATAATGAAAAATTCTTTGTTAAAGTTTGGCACTTTTTTTCTCTTAGGTCTTGCTCCCCTAATTTTCAACATGCCAAATTTTAAACTTTTGGGTTGCTTCTAATCGCAAATACCCCAAATTTTTCAGTATCTACATCATTTGCCTAATCAAAATAGTCATTTAGGAACACTATCACATGTCATTTTCACTATGTGATTTTTGTGAAATTATTCATAACTATGCTAAGTCTCAGTATTCAATTGATTTTGACAAGCTAATTACATTGAATTTGGATATCTAACACCAACTTGAAAAATAGTCACTTGTCTTTCCAATTCAAACCCAAATGTAGTTCTGTTGATTGGAAAGATTTGTGGAAATAATTAAATATTTAAATTCATAAGAGATAGCATAAAATCCTTTTATTGATATTTTCCTAACAACATTTTTCCTATTGTGGCAAGTTTTTGGTCCAAAATGTCTTCTAGCTTGCAAGATATTAAAACTTCTATTTTTTGCCAATTAATTTATGGAAATAATTAAATCAACGGTTTTGTCAAAGTTAGAGAAAAATGGATTAATGGGTAATCTTATGATGGTATTACTAGTGATACGGAAAGTTTTCAGTAGAAAATATGGAGCCAACTAAAAATTACATCAATTTTCTCCTTCACCAAGTTTGCAAGTTCAATGGTCAAGTTTTACAAGTCTTTTCACTGACAAGATTGGATATTCCATATATAAAGAATTATGTTAGTATACATCTTTGATTCTACATAGGAGTTACTAGAGATAATACCTAATTATGAAGTCATCACTATGGGAGTATGGTTGCAAAATGTTTGTGTACTATAGTGAAAAGGTTTTAAAATTACTTATTTTTAAAATAAAATAAATAATTAAAACCGAACAAGTGGATTAAAATAATAAAATAATAAATGAAAGAGTTAGATTGTGAAAAACTAATTTTCGCAATCCATAATATGTCACTAAGACTGTGAAAACAAGACATTCACAACCCATAATTGAAATGAAGAAAAGATTGTGAAAAATAGAAATTCACAACCTACAACTTGTGAAGTCATGAAGAAAAATTGAAGGATTGTGAAATAAGAAAAATTAAGTTATTTAATCTACAACCACCAACCTTAAATCTACAAAGCTCGCATCGACTTGGAAATAGTTGCTCAAATTTTCAATAAAGCATCATGAAGTTGGTTATTTGTGCATGCCAAAATGGAAGTATAACCAAGTGTATGAACTAAATATTGTCTCATGGAATGCAAGAAGCACTGGATTATGCACAAATTGGATCTATTGAAAAAAAAATAGATGCCTTCAAATAAATGACAGATTTGAAGCTAAATTTTACACTCTTTGCATGCATGCAAAACATGGAAGCATTGACAAGGTAGGATGCGTCAACTATGTCTCATAGAATGCAATGATCACAGGGTATGCATGAAGTGGATTTGTTGGGAAAGGTTTGCAGAGAAAGAAGAAAAGGAGGTCCTCCAATGGAAATGCATGAAGGATATGAAAGTATGAAGAGGAGGATTGCTCATGCATTGGAGACCAAAAAAAAAAAGAAGAAGTTACATCAAAATTTATTTTCGAGAATGGTGTTAATGATTTTGTGTACAAAATCTCAGATGCTAAAAACTATTCCAGTTTAGTACAACCCACAACCCTTAAGGATGACCCATTTGGAAATCAGTTAAAATCAATGTTCAATACCCTTTTCAAAGGAATGAATGGAATCCAAAGCCCCATGTATGGAAGAACATGTTGCTTCCAAAGAAGAAAAGGGTTTATATGGAGTCCCACTACGAACATCACATGCAAATCAATGTCTTAGAATGAAGGAAAAAGTGTTTCAAGCTGAAGCTATAAGAAATGTATTTACAATATTTTCTACTCTTTAGCGTCTACTCAGGCCATTATGAGAGACAATGGATGCCAAAATAATTCTAGCCATACAGGAGGCCTTGAAGGTTGCTAGTTGTAGCTGTAAAGCCATACACTACTGAGGAAAAAGAGGTGGGATGGATGTATGCATCCTATGTTGAAGATGATGACAAGGTTGAAAATTCATATCTTAAGTTGGAGTTCTATATTTTGTGCCTCGAGAATCCTGCTTTGAGGGGATGTGCACCAAGTAATGGTCCAATTTTTTTTAGTACTAGAGATGGGCCACAGGATCATTAGAAATATTGATAAGCAGATTATTCCCTTTCTTGGGTAAGAATTGACAACTAACACTTCGCTAGAGAATGTTTTCTACTTATTTTTTCCTCTCTCCAATCACCTCAATGGTAGCACTGGGTTATGTGCTATTTCCTACCTTCACTTAAGTGGCAAATAATTCTTTCCTAAGATTGAGGACCCTGCATTTACGGTTGCAGTTGGGTATTTCTTTCAATGTACGGAAATGAGATTTTTGAATATCTTATGTCTGGTTGTTATGTAAGAAAATGGTGGAATAATTAGAGGATGACATTGATATCGAGATTATCTTCACAATTGTTTGCATTATTTGATGTTGTGATGAAGTTAATAAGATTATCTGAAACATATTTTTGTTGTAACCTCAAAAGGTAGTGAGAATGAAAAAGGTACAATATTATTGATAAACTTAATAGCTTTAATTCAGAGCACTTTGCAAATTATGGGTGGGTAATAAGAAGTTAAGGACAAGAAATTTGTAGAATATTTTTACAACCTTTGGGTGGTGATTAACCTATGGATGTTCTCGAAAGGTTCAAAGGACTAGTCAAAAAGGGTAAATGTGGACTTCCATTGAGAGTGGTCATTAAAGCTAGTGCTTTGGCTATATTTCTAAGTGGAACATAGCTTTGTATGCAATTATTTTCTAGCCAAAGTAAATTGGGTGACTTTTTAGGAAGTAGTACGGTATTTCTAAAACATCTTTTGCATATATAGTGTTAAAAATTGGTTAAAGAATTGATGTTATTGAAAAAGAAAGGATAATTTATGTGCATGAGGATTTGGGAAATGTATATTGTTTCAAATTTGAAAGGTGAGAACTATTTCAAGTGAGGATATTTATTCTGAAGTTGTTTTCGAAAAAAGTTAGAAGGGAAGGATGGTTAGAAAATGTAATTGGTGTGCATGTCTTTGAAGGACAAGCCACTATTGAATGGATGATTCGTAAATTGGGAGAAGACACAATGCTCACTATAGAAAAACCAATAACTTGATTTTCTTTGAAGTTTTCAATTTCAAATTTCCTTTTTATAAAAGTTACTTATGTCACTTATTGTAATAAAAATTTAGAAAATGAGCCTTATTTCTAGAAACGTAGTGAAAAACCTAACCAAATAAGATTTATTAATTCCAAAACCATTGTGTTTCAAAAAGGTAATTAGGAAGTAGTTATCAAGAAGTTACATGGTAGTTACAAGAAAGAAGCCTATAAATACAAGTTTATTTCAAATGTAAAGGGGGATTTTTACGAGGGAAGACTTTTGAGAAGGAATTTTGGAGAGAAATTTTAGACAACTTTTGATCTAACATTTTGTATAGAAGGGTTTTTGGAATTGTACAATTTCATAAAAATAATAAAGATTTCATTTGTTTCATATGTTCTAAATGTATTTATGAGTTATAATTACTAATTTCTTATATGTTAAACCAGTAATCCCTCCATGTAATTGTGCAAACCATTGATCATCTATTAAAACATTTATAATCTATGCAACTAATATAATGAAACACAATCATATTTTGGTATCTTGGTTTGAATGTGTTGAAGAAAACTATCTCTTCATATGTTGAGATTCATTATCCTTCTTTCATCATTCTTGCATATCAAAATATACATTATGGTTAAATCCCCTTGTAATTTGTCATAAGTTTATGAAATCCCTATTGGCATTCATGTGTTTGCCACTAGGGTTTTTAGTAAATTAATTTCTTTAGTTTTTTTCTTTTTCCTTTCTATACTTTCAAGTTAAAAGTACACAAAAACAATAAAAAAATTCATCATACAAGGAAGCTTCCCCTCTCAAATGTAGAGGAAATTTGTTAGTCCAGTAACAACTTATCCAACTATTGAAACATTTGTTACTACCTATTGGGTGAGTCTCATTGAAATTTACAGTAAAAATTTTCTTACCAACAGTTTTTTGGCAACTCTATTAGGGAATGAAGTGTTGGTATGTTTTGTTTCTGGGAAATCGAAAGGTTTCTTCCTTTTGAAAGAAGGTTGGTGAATCTATATAGAAGTTAAACTCAGAATAATGGATTAGTATCAAGAAATTTGGAGGTGTAACTTGTAGTTTCCCGAATCAGTAACTAACAGTGACGGTGATGACAAAGATTATTCTTTTTGTGTACTCCTCTTAGAAAAATCAAGTTCTTGATGAGCCTGGGGTTTAAGCTCTCTTTTGCCCTAATATGATTGTTGCTTTGAATCTTATGTTTTTTTTTCTTTATTGTGATTTCCATTCATTTTGAACATGATTTTCCTTACACACATGTTGGCACACTTGGTGAGATCTACATCACAAGTCTGCTAACAAAATTTTGAAGTTTATTTGGTTAGTTCCATTTGTAGGTTTAGTACAAAGGAAATCGTGCTCCTAGTTGGGCACATCTACTCTATAAACTGGTGATTCCATTCCTACAAAGGTGGTTGCACTTTGGCCTCTCACTCCCAAGAAGCCTTCCCAAAAAATAGGAGCATATTGATGAGTGTTTAGTTATACTAAGAGGGGGGTGAATCAATATATGATAAAAAAAATTATTTCTCTACTTTAATCAAACACAATAAAATATTCAAGTAAGATCCAACAATTTAGAGCATAGAGAAAACACACAATTTTATGTGGAAACCCTTGCAAGAGAAAACCACAAAAAAATATTGCTTGTATATTATATTGATCTTCTTCTTCTTGTAAGTTCCAACCTACTTTACATTCAATTATTTTGTCATGAGCATCAACCCTCATGAGACTCCGATCCCCACTTATAAAATCAAATGCACCAACTTACTAGAGACTCTGATCTCTAAACAAACTGAGCTCCAACCTAGCAAGAGGCTCCAACCTCCATTTGATAGGATTCAACCTATTAATTCTTCTATGGCTGATTTGAATAACTCATCCACAAAAATATGATCCAAATCTAATAACTCTCTTCATAATTCTCACATATTTGATTACAATAATTTCTCTTGATCTTCTCCAATAATTCTTCATAATGTATTCTCAAAATAAATAAGGTTTACTCTTCACATTCTACTCCCTCTCTTCACTAAAACTCAAAAATATTCCATTGATTGCTTGCTTTCTAATCACACCTTCTACTATTTATATCTTCTCAATGTATGTAATGGACACACTCTTTCACAAAGAACACCGCCTTTCACATAAGATGTAACTCTTTGATTTAATTTCTATCATTTCACAAGAAGTTGTTGCACTTAAAAAATGAAATTGCTACCCTTTCACTTTATAAAAGGTTGCTTATCTTATTTGTTCTAATCACTCCACTTTTATATATATATATATATCTCTTTTTTACAAGGATGACACTCTCTTTAAGGGAAGTCAGCCACCTCTAAATTTCAAATCTTTAATTTTAAATTTTTGTCTAATGTTGTTGACCACCTTGAAATGATAATTAAAAATCTCGGGCTTTAATGATCATATGGTGCCAATACTTGGGCCAGCCATATTTAAATCTTGATTTAGTTTTTAAATTTTTGGCACTCAATGAGATCTTCAATTCAACTCATAGGAAAGTAAAAAAAAAATATTTTTTAAAATCTTTAATTCAAACATGTTCTAAATTGGTCTTTCATTATTATCTTCCTTCAATGGGGATGTATAATGAATTATACTTATCTTGCTTCGACATCAATGCTAACATATTCAACCAATCTCCCCCTTTATCATTAATGACAACCCAACTATGAATATAACTCATCTTATCTACATTACTCCCTCTAGATATACTACTCCCCCTTGCTGTAACTCTCTCCCTTTGACATCAATGGAAAAGGGTCTTCCATCTATCTCCGAAATTTATCTTCTATGTAGCTACAAAATAATGCTATGGGCTATGGGTAGCTCCCCCTAAATATATACTTCCCTTTTATGAGTGGATGAATATGGGACTATTACCAAATTTTCCCTTAAGTACTCAAATTTTTCCTTTGGAAGTGGCTTTACAAATATGTCAAAAATACATTCTTTTGTAGAAATATATTCCAACTTAATTTGTTCCTCTACCACTTTCTCTCTCAAAAAGTGATACTTTATGGGAAATTTTTTAGTCCTTGAATACATCACTGGATTCTTCAAAATATTAATTGCACTAGTATTATCACAAAATATAGTGATGGGATGATCACATTCTACTTTTATATCTTTCAATATTTGCCTCATCCATAACAATTGAGTGTAGCATGATACTATTGCAATATATTCTACCTCTCTGGTAGATAGGGAAAATGATGATTGGTTCTTGCTCATCCATGATACATAGTCGTTACCAAGAAAGAAAGATCCTCCACTTGTACTCTTCCTATCATCAACACTACTTGCCCAATCAACATCTATGTATGCTATTGCAGTAAAATCATTCCCACTTAGATACCATAGACCAAAATCCAATGTTCACTTCAAGTATTTGAGTATCTATTTCACTACTTTAACATGTGTTTCCTTTGGTGCAACTTAAAATCATGCTACCATACTGATTGCTTGCATAATATCGGACCTTGAAGCTGTCAAGTATAAAAGACTTCCAATCATTGATATATAAAGTGTTTGATTTGCTTTAGGTGACTCATCATCTTTACTTAACTTGCATCCTATTACCATGGGGGTACTCATAGGATTAAAATTTTCCATCCTGAACTTTTTCAACATCTCTTTCACATACTTGGTTTGTGAAATAAATATTCCCTTCTTTGATTATGATATTTTTAAACCAATAAAAAATATAATTCACCTAGCATAGACATCTCAAATTCCTTTTACATCTCCATTGCAATTCCTTAATATATGTTGTCATCGCTTCCTCCAAAAATGATGTCATCCACATAAACTACCAAAATCAACTAATCATTGCCTATGGTCTTAATAGATAAGTTTTTATCCACAACTCCCTTCTTGAACCCATTTTTTTGTAGATGTTTGTCAATTCTAACATACCATGATTTGGGGGCTTGTTTCAACCCATAACGTGCCTTCTTCAATCTACATACATAGTCTTTATTCTTTGATAATAGGAACCATTCTGGTTATTCAATGTAGACTTCTTCTAGATATCCATTTAGAAAAGAAAACTTAGCATCCATTTGATATACTTTGAAATTCTTAAAGCTAGTTGAAATGAAAGGAAATAAGGTGTGCCCACCTTTTAGGAGATGGACAACTTAGGGGACCCTATTTTGCTCTAGTTCATTCAAGGAAACCTTAGAGATATCAATCCAATGGTTGAATTGAGAAGAGGGATCTACTATAAGGTTTCCTAGGGTGTGATTAAAGACAAAAGTGGGGTTCACCATTAAGAAAAGGCTTAGAAAGACAAGAAATGAAAGTGACATGCAAGACCTAACTATATGACCTAGAAAATGAACTCAAATCAAAATATTAAATTGGAGATAAACAGAGGTGTACCTGGAAAACTAAAGATGCTTGAAGAAAGTTCTATAATCTTGAAATTCTGACTTTTAAAGCACATTGGGACTCATACGCCAGTAGGGGCGATTTAGTCCCAGTTTTGGGTTTTGGGTCAAAATCAAAATCTGCAACTGGTAAACTAGGATCTACAAAAAAAGTCTAAAAACTGGTATACTGGGACTCATACGTCACAAGTGGCTATTTAGTCCCAGTATCAAGGTTGATCTAAAACTTTTATATCCTTTAGTGATCTCCTGTAGCTTCTCTCCTTTTTGATCTCTAAGTCTAAAACTCTAAATTTCAACCTGTAGGTGACTTTCTGTAATCTTGCAAGGTATATGACAACCGTGACAACTTTGCAACTTTGACAACTTTCTCTAATATTTCTCTTTAATGGATCTTCAACCTAAATTTGTAAATCACACATCAGAGAGAGGGAAAAATGTTGTTTTGTTAGTGGATAAGGGTTTTCCTTGTTCAAACCCCATTTTGGTAATCAAACTTTGAAATGAATAGAAAAAGAATGAAGGAATGATGAATGAAAAAATATGCAATGTTGCAACTCACCAAACCCTTGTAACAAAGGTTGCAATCTTGTATGAAATGGCTAGCATGAATTTAGATCTTGACTCTTGATTGTTGATATGAATCTTGACTTGAATGCTTTCTTGAATCATGAAAACCCACATCACAAATGTTAGCTCAAAAACAAACATGATGCACATGACTTTTACATGATGCTTGAATCTTGAATGTAGCTCCAAAACTCTTGATAATCAGCTCTTGAATGCTCTATAATGATCTTGATCTCATAAAATTTCTATAGGAATGCTCTCTTGAAAATATTAGGAGAAATTATGTGAAATAACCTTGTATTTATATTTGTTTATGCCAATTTTTTTGAAATTACAACACTACAAGCTGACATTAGATCTAGGAGAATAAAATCTCGCCAAGAATTATAATTTAAATAGGTCCAAGCTAAGCAGAATTCATATGCCAGGTGGGGCATATAAGTCCCAGTAAGCTAAGCTTGGGACACAAATTTCAAGAAATGTTAAGTTCAATGCAAAATTCAGGACCAAGTCTCGAAACTTAGGTGGGACCCATACACCCAAGGTGGCGTATGAAACCCAAATCACTAAATTTGGTCCATACAATCTAAAATAATTAAATTATGATTAGTTATTAGGTATGTGTCAGGATTATCCTTGAAAATATGCATTAAATAAGGCTTGTGGATGCAAAATAGGACCAAATAAGGCATAAAGAAGCCCAATTTTAGTAGGGAGGGCCCAAACGAGTGTGAAAATGTAGAGGGATACATTTTCCTACACTACATTTACACACAAGTGTGAAATACCCAAGGTAGGAAAGACATTACTAGTAGGTTGCATCGTTGTTGTAACTTGAGGGTTGGTATAGGTGGGAATAGAGGCAATGGTTGTGGGAGGAGGAATTTGAGTTCCTCCTTGACTTTGGACATTGTTCGAAGGTTGAGCACAACTAGTAAGTTTTCCAAAAATTTGAGCTAGGTTACATGCAAGTTCTATAGATATGCCAGTAGGGGCGATTTATTCCCAGTTTAGGGTTTCAAGCTGAAACCAGAATCTACAACTGGTAAACCGGGATCTACAAAAAAGTTTGAAAACTGGTACACTAGGATTCATATGCCACAAAATGATTCCATCACTACACTACACTAGCATAATCCAAGAACATCTTTATGGCTTCCATCCTAGCAATCGAAGCAAAATTCTCTTCAAAATAAACACCTTCTATTTGTGCACATACCCTTTACATACCAATCTTGCTTTGTTTCTCACAACTTGACCATCTTCATTCAACTTATTTCTGATGTTCACCCACTTAGTGCCAATAAAAATTTTATCCTTGGGTCTTGGGACAAGTTCCAAAGTATCATTATTCTCAATCTGGTTCATCTCTTCATCCATAGATTCTATCCAATTATTATGTTTACTTACTTCTTTGAAGTTCTTAGGTTCAATCTTAGATGGCAAGGCAATATTTATAGCTTCCAAAACTTTTATCATTCTTCTTATTGTTCTGATCCTGTCATCTCCTATTATCAAATCTTCTAGATGGTTCCTCTAAACAAACTTAGATGGTGTCACTGTTGGTTCCTTGGTGTTCCTTTGTTCAACTATTTCATCTTCACTTTTCTCTACATCTTCCTTATATCTTTATTCATAAGGATAGATATCTTCATGTGGTTCATCTTGATAGTTTTTCTCTTTATTTATCTTCACATTTTTTCTTTCAACCATTTTATGTAATCTCTTATTAAAGCATCTATATACCTTACTCCTTAAAGTGTAGACCAAAAATATTCCTTCATCTGCCCTTGCATTGAACTTCCCCAAACCTTCTTCATGTCTTCTAATATAACAAGGACTTCCAAACACTTTGAAGTATTTCATGGATGTAGGCCTTCCCTTCCATAACTCATATAGTGTTTTATCATAATTTTCTCTAATTTTACCTTGATTAAGGATATAAATTATTGTGTGCACCACATCTCTCCAAAACATGTCAAGAACCTTGGATTCATTCATCATGCATATAGCCATCCCTTGAATAGTTATATTCTTCCTTTCCACTACTCCATTTTATTATTGCAAAATATTATCTTTGTATCTCATATTTCTCACAAAAATCTTCAAATTCATTTGAAGTGAATTCACCTCCTCTGTCCAATCTAAGGCATTTAATCCTCATTCCTATCTCATTTTTCACTAAGGATTTGAATGCCTTAAATTTTTCCAATGCTTTAGATTTATACTTCAAAAAGGTAACCCATTTCATTCTAGAAAAATAATCAATTAATAAGTATATTTCACCTTGTATATTACATGTCCTGGTGGGTCCACACAAATTTGTGTGGATAATCTCTAGAGGTTGTGATACAAAGTACTCTTTTGATTTAAAACTCAATCTAGTTTGCTTACCCAGCTAACATTTCTTGCAAATGATATTTACAGGCTTTGATATCATAGGCATATCTCTCACTACTTCCCTTCAAATAATTTTGACAAGATTGTCAAAACTTAGATGCCTCATTCTTTTATGCCATAGTGAACTCTCATCTTCCTTACCCGTGCAAAATTTCTCACCTCTAATGTCACTCAAAATGTAGAGATTATTTCTTTCTCGGCTAACTTCTGCAACTTGTCTCTTTTCCTTATCTCACAAAATTTGGCATGAAATATGAGGGTGTTCCCTTGGTCACACAAATAACTCACAATTAATAGGTTGTGCTTCAATCCTTTCACATATAACATTTTCTCTGTTCTGATAAAAAAGGGATCCTAGGTCTAATACATAGAACACTAGGATCAAGCCTTTCTCAAGAGAACATTAGGATGCAAATCAAGGTGTTTAGATTGACTTTCAACTATAAAAGTGAGTCAATTAGTCCTAGATCTGATCCTTTAGAGCCTTGTGAATGGATTGGAATTGAATTATTTTTATTAACCTAATTAAACTACATGCCCTAATCTAAAAATGCAATATTTTGACAAATAAGAAACTATAATAGAAATTCTAACACTAGATCCGAGAAAGACAAAATTCTATGCACCCGTGATATAAATTTGAGCCAAATTTACAAGGATGTTTCCTTTGGGGGCACCACTATCCTAGTAGGCCTTTTTCAAATCTGAAAATCTAGCTCTTAAGCTCTATGTTTACTCTTCGATCTCCACCCTACAAATTTTTGTTTTCAAATCTAGACATATAATAAATATGCAAAACGAAATGGTGGATGGTGGCTATATAGGAGTTTGCCTCAGTCAAACCCCTATTTTGGTATTTATACCTCCACAATATCCAATGTAAATGATTGATAATAGTGTGTGTGCCCTAACCTTAAGTGCTTCTAAGGTTGTTATGAGCTAAAAATGCATAAAACCCTACTCAGGTGCATTAGAGAATGATTCCTATATGAAAATGACAATATCTACCTAAAATGAAATCAAAACACTCTTAGAAAATTTGAAACATAATGATACCTTTCCTTGGATACAAGTGGAATGAAGCTTGAAGATGAGAACACTTAGGAGACAAGTCATTAGGTTGAAGGAAATGGCCAAATGCATCTCTCATTTAACCTAGAATCCATCATGCTCTTCTATTGGCATCAACCGTCAATCATGGAAAAAGAATTGATTAAATTTGCAAATAAGATTGAAAACTTGCAAATTGAAATGCATTTGATGGAATGTAATGATCTCTTACTTCTCTTTTCTTCCCTTATTTCTTTTCTTCTCCAAAATTTTCCTTCTAGTTTCAAATGGTGAAAAGACTAGGTATTTATAGGTATTTCTCTAAATTCCTAAAAATTAAATCTAATGGCCGACTTTAGATATTTGAATTTCAAATAATAAAATATTGACACTGACATATTTGAATTTGGAGCTGAAATAGGGGGACATAGGCACCTTAGACGCTAGTGCCCCAGCCCTATTTAAAGTGTCGGGGATAAAGCATTAAATGACAACATTTTTTATGCTTACAAATAATCAAAAAATATTTAAAATAAGGTGTGGAATGCATAATTTTAGAAATTAAGTGCTTAATTAGGTCCAATAACTTAAAGGGGAGCAAAACATAGTGTGAAATTGTCAAGGGTGACAATTTGCGATGCTACATTCTCTATTCTTGTTCACCCATTATCCAAACTAAGAGATCCTCTTCTTGAATTTCTTGTTGATGTATTGTCACCAAATCTTATGGTTCCACCATTAACTATTTTTAAAGTGATAAACTTGCTTTTGTCACTTATCATATGTCTCAAACATCCACTTTCTATATACCAATGATCACTTTCATTTAGATGGAATGTAGGGCTATTTGAACTATCATGGATTTTTCTCTCTTCTTCCATACTTTTTTAACTTTCTTCTTTCTTTTTTTCTACCTCCTTGTTTTTCTTAGGAGGTTCATGTTGTGCCCTTAGCACACATGCCACGTTCAAATTTGGGACCCTCTTTTCTTTTTCTTTGTCAGGTCATTTTTTTTGTCGATGCCTTGTTTTGAGTGCCCCCATTTTGGCGTCCCTAATGGTCAGCATACCCCTAAAGCCCGTCTTAAAGTGATCATATTTTTCCCACTCATCTTTGGTTAATCCTTGAGGCTTTTCGGACTTTCCTTGGAAATTTCCTTCTACCAGCGGCTCCGGGCCTGGACCACCAGGTCTCTGCATTTGGGCTTCCTCTAGGGGTTCACCATTCCCGAACGGTGGAAGGTGTCCGCCTTTTCGAGTCCTGAGCCCCAGTTTTTCAGCTGCCGCCAGGTTTCAATTTGCATGAAGTCCCAGAATGCTTTCATGTCCTTCAGGTCCAGTTGGTTGGGCCGCCGTTCCCGGAATTCCCTTTGCCTTTCACTATTTCTAGCGACGAAACCTCACCGGCGTTTTTCCCTTCGGAGTCTGGGTCCCTCCTTGCCGCCAGTATTAAAAGGCAGTTTTTGAGCGGTCATTTTGACACGTCCTTCCGGACCTCCCACCGTCATCCGATATTTTCAATTTCACCAACCAACGGGTCGGTCGTACGGGCATTAAATGAAGCCATTAATGGCAAGGGGTATAAATATCAAACCTCGACCTGTCATTTTCATTTGTCAGGATTGTAGAAGTCAAAATGCTTGCCTAAGGAGTTTGCTGCTTTCGTCGATCGCCGCCCTCGCGCCTGTCGCCTTCATCCATCAATCCTTAGTGGATTTTGCAATCTCCTTCATCAGGCTTTCTAGGTTGGTTTGTCGTCTGCCCTCTCGAGGAGTTTTTCATAAATTTTGCACCTAAAATGATGGAGAACATGGGTTAAAAATGATTTAATTTACTAAAACATGATAAAACACACAAAACCCATATATTAGAATCTTTGAAAACCTCACATGCATCCCGTAGGGTCAATCCGGAACTTTACTTCACCACCAGCGTTCTTCATACAGGGAATTTGAGCCCTCCTGGACCAGGCCCTTCCCCCACTGGCAAAACTTACGAAAACAAAACGTCTTTTTCAAAACGGCGGATTGCCCTTTTGGGCCTGAAACCCCAGAACTTCGTCATTTGGTCGCCATTCGAATTAAAATATGCAACTTAGGAAATTGGCCTCCGCTTAGCCTTCTCGGGCCCGACACCCTGGACTTTCGTGTCTGAAATTCTACTAAATGTTCACCATTCACAAACGGCGGAATGACCCTGTCTGCCCGGCCCCCGGAGCCTGCCTTGCATCTCGTCGTCCGGTGTTAATCGCTCGAAAATCAACCTTCCCTCATGACCTTGAGTCTGAGTCCATGGACTTCCGTCCGCGGAGTTCCATTGTAGCTTCGCTCGGTCGAAATGACTAACGACGACCTTCCACCTCTCGGACCCCGAGCCCTCGTTCGCCGTGAAGGACCTAACAATGAACTTTAAACGTCCTCCCCCTCGCTGGGTTTCGGCATCCGGGATTCTATCCCGCGTGCGACGCTGAAAAGGGAGAGAAACACTTCGGCCTTCTGACCTCCGAGCCCCACCCTCCTGTTCACCGAAATAAACCTCGCGTAGAAGTCAAATATCCAAGCTTGACGCTGGGTCCAATCCTCCGGGCCACTCTGCCCGGGTTTCCGTTCTAGGATTTCCATCCCATAACGGCAAAAACACAACTAATTCTCACCTCTACGAACCCGAACTACCATCCGTCCTTTAGCCTTCTGGGTCCCGGAACTCCGTCTCCCCCAGGCCGTTGGAGACAGTGAACTACATACGACTTTCCAAGCCTAAACTTCTAGGAGCCCCAAAAGTGACCTAAACGACCTCAAATTTGAAAACTAACCTTGGCCCACGTGCTAAAATTTGGCCCTCTTCAACATGAGCCCCTTGAACCATCAAAATGTGAAGATGGGAAAAACCACCCGAATTGCCCCTGCCTATTTGCCACTTTTCGAAACAACATTCCTGTTAGGGAGTTCCGCCCCCTGGGCCCGAATTATTTGAAATCCTTTTAAAAAGAAATTAACGATATCTAGAAGGAAAAGATCTAACTATTTTAGTCATATGATGTCTACTTTGATTTAGTTTACAAGATTTTGGGCTAACGATAATGTTTTAAAAAGAGGGTGTACTCATTGTGTCCATGCTTGCAGGATATATGGAATCAAGTGCAGGACCCTCGGGAGGAACTGCAGAGAAGGACAAAGGAAAGAAATCAGGAAAGACTCCTCGTGGGAAGGAGGATAAAGACTAAATGAAGTTCCAGTTCCAAGGTGAACCTCTATGATCAAAAATCACCATGCACTGGAAGGAAATCACAGACACCAATATCAGCCAGGTCGATATTGATAAATTTAAATGAAGGGTTAGGATTCACCCAAAGATCGATAATGCCATATTAATCAAGCAGAGTGGAATTGCAAAAGCTGCATGTTTCCCCCCATCTCTTATTTCCCCTGAGCTCGTCATGGCCTGCCGACAGGCCTACCAACCTGAAACAAGGACCATCATTGACAGAGATGGGAATATTCTCACTAAGATGTCAGCCGAGGGAATCACAAAGACCTTCCACATTCCTACCTTTGAGGAAATAGAAGTGCCCACAATGGAAGAGGGAAAGGTGACTTGGAATGAGGACCCGATGGGTTGTAGAAGGTTGATAAAGCAGTTCTGGCTCAAGGAAAAAAGAGGCAGTGCTGCAAAGGTCCCTCACGAACTCTTTCACAATGATTTCCATGAGGACTATCACGACTTAGTGACCATGTTAAGTCAGGTAATGGGCCTTCCTTCTACCGTGTTTTTTCAGGAGTGGATGGTGTACTTCATTGAGCAAATCATCTGTGGGAATGAAGATGTCACCACGAAGGCCTCATTCTACTAGGGAGGTATTATTAGCAACTGCTTCCATGAGTAGTTTATGAATGTAAAAAAGAGCTCCAAATTCTACATGACCTCCTATCTGGTCTATTCACTAGCAGAGCGAAGGAAGTATAGCGAATTATTTGTGGCACCCGACGAAGAGTCAGGCCGAAAGTTGAAAGCCTATGACCAATATCCCCAACTTCAATTCAGGAAATTCAAGAAGGAATACTGCAGGGTGAACGATGCCTTTATGGGACACATCATTCGATTACTTGGAGGATATTTGTAGAGGAGAGTCTCCCACAGCGCACGGGTGTTCCTAAAGCAGTACATTTTCCTATACCTGCAATTCCCCAAGTTCACCTACATTCGCACCCAAGGTTTCACTGAGAGGTTGAACAAGCTGCCCCGATACCCCAATGACTGGATAATACTATTGGAACTCTCTCGGCAGCTACAACATGTGCACACCATCCTCAGCAACAAGAATTTTCCAAGGATCTCTTATCCCTTTACCTTTGGGAAAGGAATGTATAAACTACAAACCTCCTAGTGTGTTGGGAAATTAGAAAAGGAACTGGCAGAATACCACTTCCAACTACACACTGCTTGCCCGCGGATGGACCCGTATGGGCACATGAGAAAATTGTTGGGACCGGAGTACGCCTATTTACATCATGTTGAGGATTTTTGGGAAAACTGCCAGGATGACAAGGAGGTGTGTTCTAGGCACTACATGAGGATGACTGCATACTTTGTAACAAGGGTGCAACTATTCCCCATACTAGATCAAGTAGAAGAAGATGAAAGCACTGTCATGGATCCTCGGTATAATGCAGTCGCCAACTTACCACTGCCTGCAATTGACTGGGATGAAGAGGAGGTCGATGACCTTGACATCGTGACTAAACCCATCATGGCCTGAACCAAAAAATGGGTTAAAAGACAAGTGAGCCAGCTAAAGCAAAAAGGAGTGGTCCACTGAGGGTGCCACTAAGGATGTCTTTGCCACAACTTCAACAGGCGGGACATCCAAGTCTTCTTCTATCACCAAATCAAAGAAGAGGAAAGGAATGGAAACAGAGCAATCTTTGGATCCCA
Source organism: Sequoia sempervirens (assembly GCA_007258455.2). Classification (NCBI taxonomy): domain Eukaryota; kingdom Viridiplantae; phylum Streptophyta; class Pinopsida; order Cupressales; family Cupressaceae; genus Sequoia; species Sequoia sempervirens. The sequence goes on from VDFB02137365.1 coordinate 38,967,438, forward strand.
AGGTATACACAAGGAAGGACTCAGGAGGCTCACCTTCCAAGAAGCCCAAGCGAACAGGGGGCACCATGGAGCTACCTGTAATCCAAAAGGGTGAGGAAGAAAAGACAGATCCACTAGAAACTCTTTCAGCTCTCCCGGTCTCGACTGCCCCATCATCTATCTCCCTGACCATGGTCACCACATCCCCATCGGCAGTAGACATCTCAGTCCATCTTGCCCCTTCACCTCCAGTCGGGCCCGTAATACTGATCGACTCCTCCTCCAACGTAACTACCCCTCCTTCCTCTGCTGCCATGTCACCTACATCGCTCCCATTAGCCACAATAGCAACACCAATGCTCGCACCTGCATTGCCAAAGGCTTTCTCAAACCACATGCAAAATCTCCCTTCTGAGCTCTCCCAAAAACTTATGGACCCCACCCTTCAGGCTGCCTTAGTGCAAGTCCTTGCTGCTGCTTAGCCTTCGCAACCTCCAGCAAGACCACCAGTAATGGAGGCCACAATGTTAATTTCTAAGGAGTGGGAGAGGCATGAACAAGAGGCCTCAAAACTAATTGAAGAGGAGGCCGACGAATATCATGAACACCCTGAGTATGTACATCAAAAAATTGACAGGGTGGCCTACGAGCAGGAAGGAACAGGCTCTTCTAAGAGCGAGGATGAGGAGGAGGATGTCGGCGATAAGGTCATCATACAAACCTTCGATGACGATCTTGAACAAGAGATGGCCTAGTAGGTGAAAGACGATGGAGAAGAGGCAGAAAGGTCACCTCCTAGAGAAGAGCAGGAGGGCGACAGGACAACAGAAAATGTAGAAATCCCTGCAGGGGAAAAGCAACTAGAGATTGTGCCGCTTCCTACAGAAGAAAAGGACAGAGAAGAAGACCAACCCAAGGAATACATGTACAAGGGCAAACAGATTGAGGACATAAAGGAAAAGGAAATTGAGGTAGAAGGAAGTCCCCGAGGGAAATTGATTACTAAACCTCTCGTCAAATGCCTCACATTCGTCCTAGATTTTGATGAGGAAGAGGGAGACAACACCAAGATGAAAGGTGCACAATTGGAAGGCCTAACAGGGGAGGGTGAAGGTGATCAAGAGCCATCAAAAGAAGAGTCTGCCATGCCCGGGTGGTTGGAAAGGCAGCTTGAGAAGAATACTCCCGCTCCTAAGGATCTGAGAGCAAGGCTAGAGGTTATTCTAGCCCGAGCACAAAGCTCAACCGGAAAAGAGAAAAGGCCTAAAGTTAGATCCAAGATAACAATGGATGCTTCTGGGTCTCGAACTGCACAGATAGGAACACCCGTGGTAGGCCAAGCAAGTGTAAGCTATAATATTTCCACCATCAACTTGGGGACCGCTACCAGAGAGCAGAAGGTGGGACATCTTGAGGAGTCAGTGGCTACTGTGGTGCACCTGATAAAGCAAGACAAGGTCTCGAAGGACAAACTTAAGGCACAGGTGGCCGCCTTAAAGGATTACATCTAACAAGGGTCTTCAGTGGATGACATGCCGACCACATCTGCGGCTCCACCCCAACTATTGTCCAAAGAGAAAATTGAAAAATTGGAGAAAAGAAAGAACTTGGACAAAACTACAGAGAGCTGGTTCCGACAGGTCCTGTACGTTGGCAACATGGGTATTACTCAGGTTGTTCGAACAACCAACAAGTTCTTGGATCTACAGCAATCTCTAGAGAGCACGAAGAAGCTTTGCACCAACTTCCCTACAACATATGACTCCACCTATCCAAAGATTGAGGTCATCCTCCGGTTACCAAAGGCCACATGGGAAAAGGAGCTCGCATTCAAAAGTGATGATCACTGGCTGATGGATGTGTGGAGGCGGGATTTCGATAACAGAAAGGAAAGGTTGGAACAAATAATGAATAAAGTTGATCCGGACATCGAATGGGTCAGGGAAATTAGGGCGGACTACACCCGATATCTGAAGCTGATGATGGAATATGACATGCCCGCAGTACAAATGGATCCAAAGAAGATAAAGCCCTACTTTCAGAAGATGGAGGACAGGATGTCTAGTGAAATAACAATGGAATTCATGAGTTTCACCGCCTGTGCCTTCGCCCAATCGGAGCTATTCATGGATCAAGGCGTAAAATATGATGAATACTAGAAGAAGCTTGAAGATAATGCAAAAGAATGGAGTTACCAGATGCTGCAGTATGAGATTATTGAGGTAGACAAGCTCCAATCGGTCATTCTAAAATTCATGGAATATGCAGCTTCGAAGAAGCAAGAGGACAACCCTATTATCAATGAAGAGCTCCTGAAGGAATAGGTACAGTAAAAGAGCAGTTAGCAAAAGACAAAATGCTACAGTGTTGTTACTTAAGGACAAAATAGGGAAATGACAAAAATGTAATATTAAATTGTAATATATTGGGGGTAGGTGAAACCCTATTTTGTAATGAATCTTGGACACATAATGAAAATCAATCTTGGCCATTCATTTAGATTTTTGGGTTCTATAAATAGGGGGTCTCCTCTTATTTCCAAAGGGAGTTGAGTTGTTGTAATGACATGCTGCTAAAATTTATAATGAAAATATATTGACTTGGTGTATTTTCTAATTTCTCCACATGTTTCAAGGTTCAATCTCCATTGTTAGATGCTTTAGTTAGATTCACATTGTTTTTTTAGTTAGCTATGTCCTTGCTTTGATAGATTTTAGTCATGATGTTCTGCGATTATAGAAATTTTTTCTATGTCGATGCCTTCCAATCCATACTGTTTGTTGTTTGCTTATGGTAAATGGTCTTGCAAAGTTAACCTGGGCTGAAATTTGAAGCTGCTCTTTGAATCTTTATCTGTATTCATGCATGTGAATGGTGGATGAATGGTAAAATATTTGTAGACCTTTGAAGATAGCACATATTTCATGATACTGTAGATTTCTTGGTTTAGTGGAACTTTGTTTAAAGGGAGTTGTCCATAGCAGAACCTCCATGATCACTGTTCACAGTTAGTTGCAGATCCAGGAACATTTCCTCTTCCCTGCCTTTTTCCTTTATTTTTAGAAATAGCCTGTGCTAAGGTTCATTGCACATTGTAAAGCCAATTTGAAGAAAACATTAAAGTTTTAGATTGTTGTTCGAACCTACAGCGAAGTACACTTTGATTCCCATCTTAAAAAAATTGGATTCGAAGATCCACCTCACATCCAGCTACGTAAGTTCTCCTTGTGATTACCAGCAAAATCACATCAAACATCAATTGAGAAGTTCCATGCAAGTCATGACCTGACACCCGAGAGACCTTGGGGATATTTTCAGCAGCTTGCAATTGGAGATTTCCTTTCAAGAGAGGTAGTGCACATACACATTGCCTATATTGAGAAGTGCATAAAACACCCATCAACAAAACTGGCACTAGAAGGAGGGCCTTGTGAAGCTGGATCGAATCAAATCATTCTCCCCGAAAAGATTTCAAAGATTTTTATGGTCAACACCAAACAAGGGAGAATTCCAAGAGTTACAGCCTCCTACAAGGGCAAAACGAACTAAGGGAGGAAATGTTGCTTCTTCCTCTTCCTCCATTCCACCTACTTCTCTTCCACCTTCACCCTCATTCGGCTTGTGTTCATCTTCTACCCGGCCATCTGAAACTGCATTTTCACCCCCCATCTCCGATAGCCAGGGAGTTGCCTCTCTCCCGGCCTTTCAGGCCCAAGGTACAATCCAAATAGTTGTAGCCCATGCTGCTATCCTCCTACAGGCACAACTGCAAATTGTTGTTCCTCAATAGCAGATACCTCCTCCACCTCCCTCCATGGCTTGGTTGGCACAAAATCCTTCACCGATACACTTCACCACTTACCATGATATGCCCAAGAATTTGGAAGGCTTTTGTTCAAAGTTCAATCCTCGCAACCCGCAAAGAACAGCTGAAGAGCACATCAAAATATTTAAAACAACAGTCACTGAAATGCAATTGAATCATGAGGATGTTGCATGCCATCTTTTTCCACATTCGTTGGGTGAGGAAGCCTTCTATTGGTACATCAATCTATCGAGGGGGTATGTTACCTCATGGGACCAAATGAAGAATGCTTCCTTGCAAAAATATAAGATCTCGATCATCCCTTCAGAGTTATATAGGCAGCTTATGTCCATCCAGAGGGAAGTCAATGAACCCATTGGATCCTTTAACGACCGCTTTCATCATGCCTTCATAAGGCTTCAGGACCCATACCTTCATAATGATGTCGCAGCCCTCTCAGTCTACTATGCAGCATTAGACAACCTTACATTAGCCTTGGTAAAGAGGATGCGTCTACCACTCACCTCATTAGTAACTGCCCATGCAAAGGATATTATTGCCAGTGCAGATTTGGGGCAGAATATCTCTGTTCCACTGCCTTCTTTGGGACCAGTAGCTCACCCGATGCAGATTCAAGGGCTTAATCAAGCATTCACTGGTCAAACCCCTCTTATGAACCAGGTGCCTCAGCTGCCCATCGTTCTACACCCTGGAAAGCCAATGAATTACACACCTCTTGTTCCTTCTTATTTGCAGCCCCAACAACAACAAAGTTACACTCAGGCTCCCCAACAACAATAGGTGTATTCTCAACAACCGTAAGCACCACTATTTTTTCCAGGACCAGAATTCCCTCCAGTACATTAGAATCAACCAGTAGCTCCACTTGTCTTTCTCCAAAATCTGGCACCTTAGCCAAGTAGCACTGCTAAGAAAGACAAATTGGAAGAGCTGACAGAGATGATAAAGAAAATGTCCATGGAAATGATGCACTTAAAGAATTAGAATAATCAGTTGCAGGCATCCCAGAGTAACCTCCAGGCCAATTTTAATCAGGATAGCCGAGACAACAGGGATAGTAGGGACAACCGAGAAACAATCACCTCTTCTGGGAAAAATTATGATAGAGGACAGAATCTGAATCAAAGTTCTGAGAGGAGATCTTCTTAGAGGCAGAACCGCATGTGGAATATAAGACCCAATAATGGAGGTGTCCCTACTCCTCTTGATCAGCCGGCCAACAATGAGAGAATGGCCAGTGGGGTGTACCTCGCCGAGGAAGCCTTGTTCAGATGGTGCCGAATTCACAAGACCAGTAGACACTCCGAGTTAGATTGCCCTGAATTCTAGACAGCTGTAGAAATTTTCTAAATTGAGGTCCAAAATGCCGCTGATAATACCAGTTGCAGAGACATCATTCCATCTGATCCATATGACTCCTCCTGTCTTGTGGTAAACCAGGCACCATTTTTGCGAAGCGACCACAATCAGCCCGAAGTTGAGCCTACTCTCATTAAAAGTGAAGAAGTGCAAGAGGTAAGTAACGAACAAACCTTGGCTCAACTTTTCGATTCAGTAGATAATGGTCCAATCGATGAGGAAGAACCATATGTAGATGAAATTCACATTTTTCACCAGAGAACAACCCCTTACTTCCTCAGAAACAGGCAAGCAGGTGGACCCTTTACAACCTTTACTCCTCCAAATAATTTTACTACCCCTCCTGACCCTAATGCCAGCAATAACCCTAGGCTTCCCCATATACCCACCCAATATCTCAACAAGGATAAGCCTCAAAATTAGGCGCAAAATCAACCTCAAGGCCAACCCCAAAATCAATCAAGTCAAAGGGACGTCCAACCTTCTAACTCCTCAATAGGTCAGACTTTCGGCTCTAAGATTGAACAGATGGGTGAATATGTGGCAGAAGAGTTCAAGAAAGTAAAAATCAGTTTATCTTCCTTTAAACTACTCAAGGTCCCTACCGTAAGGCACACCCTCTTTAGGGTACTCAATGGGACCCCATCCTCTAGCACGACACAGGAGGCCTCGGCCAAAAAAATCACCTTTGAAGAACCTAGGTAAGAACCTGTGATAAATTATAATACCAGGAAAAGGAAGGATGTTCCTTTAAATCAGTCTACAAGTAAACAGTCAGAAAAGGAACCAGACCATAACAATAGGCAGATTTCCAAGGATCAACCATCTAGGTAGATTAAAGATAAAACCGGCAGTAAGAACAAAGCTCAAGTAGCTCAGGTAGACGTGCCCATGGGCCTCTTCCAAGGAAGATTGGAAATTCCCCCTTTCCTTACCACCATTTGGATATTTGGGAAAAATTTGCATAACTTCCTGCTTGATTCAAGAGCATCTACCAATGTTATGCCTTTGGCAGTATGTAAGGCTCTCAGAATTACTCTCACACCCTCTAGGAGGAAGGTGACCCAGCTAGACAAAACAGAGATCAACATTGTGGGAGAAATGAATCGGATCTCGATGCAAATTGTTATAGATCCAAGGATACAACAAGTCATTGATATTTAAGTGGTTGACATTCTCGATGCATATGGGATCATCCTGGGAAGAGAATTCACCAAAACATTAAATGGATATGTTGCCACGGACCATTCTCACATGTGGCTGCCATGGAAAGGACTGCCAAATCAAATATGTGTAGATCGTGAGCCCTGTATGAAATATATGATCATGGAGTACAACAACCTAAACAGGGTGTTGTTTGTTGACACAGAATTGGGAAATTACTGTCCCTTCGCCTGTCAAGATGAATTCCAACCCCAAGAAGAATATGTCGCAGAAGTACTCTTAGTATAGTGCAGCCCTCCAACCGACCTTACTCAAATGCCTCCAAGTATAGACATGCTGGTAGAATCAGATGATAAAACCAATGAAGGCGAAAACTGGGGATTACTCAATGGTTTCCAAGAATTCATGGAAAAGTGTACAAGGGATCAACTCAGCTTGGGCGCTCGAGTGAATTTCCAGGGTCTCTTACTGCCAAATTGGTGCAAGATTCACAATGATGCCCACTCTGAGTTTGATTGTTGCTTGTGCCAAACGATAGTAGAGCATGTCAAAAAATTAGTTGTTTCCCAAAAGGAAACACCAAAGGAGGTGCTAGCAAAACCACGTGTTATTCAACATGCCGAGCTGCGGGATTCCCAAAAGATTGCAGGAGCAACCACCCAGCCAGAAGGAAGTAAAATCTGAGTCAAACCCGAAGTCAAGGAACTTTCCAAGTTTTGGATGCTCCGATTTGATGGATCGAAATCAAAACAAGGAGTCGGTGTCGGGTTCAAGCTCATCAGTCCAATGGGTAAGACCTTCTTGCTACCCATAGGCTGCAGTTTTATTGCACTAATAATATAGTAGAATACAAGGCATTAGTGCATGGTCTTCTTATGGCCTTAAAGAAAAATGTTAAAATATTGCAAGTATTCAGGGACTCTGAACTTGTAGTTAAACAAGTTAGAAAATTGCACTCCTATCATGATAGAAGGCTCACAAACTATAGGCATAGGGTTTGGGATCTCTTAGAAGGATTAGATGCATTTAATATATAATTTATCCCTCGTGCTCAGAATCATACAGTCGATGCCTTGGCTCAAGCAGCCAGCACTCTGCAGCCCCTTTCCTTGTCCGGGCTCAAGAAATTTAAGGTTGAGTTGACATCCACACCGTCTGTCCTAGATAATGTCACTCACTTTCAGGTCTTCAATGGCGATAAGCACATCCTTTAATTCATCACGAGTTTTCATGTCTTTTCCACACAAATAATTGATGAAGCTGACCCTGAAGAGGCCGAATTAGACATAGAGGGGGTTATTAACCTCAAAATCAACACGATTCCCAGAGGCATGGTTCAGCTTGAACGTATATTTGATTTGGACCAGATCATAGACTAGGACCGACAGACAAAGAAGGAAGCTATAAGCAACCAGTGTGATGCTCACAACCTTGGGACAACCAAGGAGACCAAAAATGAGTTATTGGCAAGGTGTGCACGCCCGAAGAAAAGAAGGGAATCATTGATGCTTTGTGAAGGTATCACGACGTGGTGGCATGGAGCTATGAGGATCTCAAGACTTATGACACCTCCATCATCACGCACACCATCCCTCTCAAGACAGAAGTGAGGCCATTCTATCATCGACAATGCCCCTTTAATTCCTTGTTAGAGCCCATCATTTACAAAGAGGTACAGAAATTGCTTTTAGCAAGAATTATCTTCCTAGTTAGGCATTCCACATGGGTAGCCAAATTGGTCCCGGTCAGAAAAAAGAATGGAGAAATTAGATTGTGTGTGGACTTC
>VDFB02137365.1:38975651-39103027 GCA_007258455.2 Sequoia sempervirens
GATGGATTAAGGGTAGATATACGAGGATATGGCTTAAGGGGTCCTAAGAGGATGGATTAAGGGGTGTTGAGAGAGTGAATTAAGGGGATGCAAGTGAATGTATTAAGGGTAGATATATGTGGATATGGCTTAAGGGGTCCTAAGAGGATGGATTAAGGGGTGTTGAGAGAGTGACTTAAGGGGATGCAAGAGGATGGATTAAGGGTAGATATACGAGGATATGGATTAAGGTGTCCTAAGAGGATGAATTAAGGGGAATTAATAGAGAGACTTAATGGGATGCAAGAGGATGGATTAATGGTACACAAGAGGATGGCTTAAGGAGTCCTAAGAGAATGGCTTAAGGGGATATAAAAGCAATTATAAACTTTTTATAAAATGAAAATGAATTAAATTTAGTATTATATTTATATTATCAATTAAATGTATCTAGAACTATATATAGTTACCTATCTCTAGATTCAAATTCCATTGTAATATATATGCATCTCCTCTCTTTTTTGTAAAGCATCTAGTTTTGGGAGACTTGAAACAAAAAATGATATAAAACTTTAATTAGGAAATGACTAAAGACATATATATACATGTATATGTGATAAATTTTTAACTACATATCGACTATCAATTAAATATATATACAACTATATACTTACCAATATTTATTTACATTGTTGTACCATCTACATCCTCTCTTTTTTGTAATGCATGTATGATTGTCTCATGATCATCCATTGAAAGTGTCCATAAAAATTTATTAGCAGATCTCCCTTGATATCTAACTAGTTTTATATTGGTTGCCAAAACCAAATGTGAATAATGTATAATCTTCTTATGTCTTTCATAATCTTCAAATGCAGGCAAACCATTCTTTCTTATCAAATATTTTCAAAGCCAGGTGCCAACAACAACCACTGAACCAATTGGATACTCAAAGTTGTCATCATCCACTCTAGGATGTACCAACTTATGTTTTCTCTCAACACATCTAGCCAACCAATACTTTGTCTCCTCTTCATTCCCCTTAGGTGCAACAACAACATACACATTTCCTGCAAAAATAAATAAAAAAATTAATAAAGAGTGACTTATATTTAATTCACATATAAACATGCATACATATAAAATTCAACTCAATTTAATGTACCTTCTTGTACAAGATCCAAAATATGATCATAATCATCTGATGAAAACACTTGATTATCTTCAATTTTCATTCCATGTTGAACATGTGTCGATGTAGGTGTTAAGGCTCTTTGTTGCCATTGTTCGACCCATTTTGTATTTTCAAACGCCTCCCAATCACCTGCAATACAAATTGACAAAAGCATGACAGCTCCTTGTCCATATTGTCCATGTGTTTGTATTCAATCTCTTAAATGAACGCCATTTTGCAGATCCATTAATTGTTTCACAATATTGTCAAGAAAAAATATCATTTTCTTCAACTAACCAAAAGAAGCATCAAATTATTGATCTCTCACTTGTTCTTGTAGATAATTTGGTATTGCACCAATCTACAATTGCACGTACATCTCTGAATTTCATAGCATCCTCAAATTTTAGTTGCTCTCTAGCAAGATCTCTTTTCACACATGCACCTACTCCATCGTGTTCTCCCTTACCATGTCCAGCTTCAAAAAAAATCCACATGTGCTAGATATTATTCTCCTTATGAACTCTACATAACGAATAAAATATTCTAGCATTTTTTAATTGACACATGCAATTATTTGACCATATGAGATGTTCTCTCATTTGAATTCCTCTCTTTTAAATTTTTATAAAATATATCAAAACAATATTGAACAAACTCAGATGAATGTAATCAATTATCACTTACACAAAAATGGTACTTTCTCAAAAAAAATCTATTATCTTCTCTACTATTATCTGCATGTCTATAAACAATATGAACAAATATAGCTACTTGCTATAGTACCCCACCGTATTGGCCTTTATGGGCGTTGTGTAAGCGTTTATTCGTAATTTTTGTTGTTTGTTGTGCGGTAAACGTAATATTGAAATGACTTTATTATATCAGATAATTAAATTAAAAATTCGATTACCTAGTAATTTATATAAATTTGGGAATAAGCAATAGCTTAGTAAACCAATTTTGTGAAATAAGTAGTTTATTAATAAATTAATTAATTAATTTTCTTTATTAGAAGAATTGCTTTAAATGGTATTTAATAGAAATTAATAATATGATATTATTAAATATGGAAAAATAATGTATTTTAAACGGATTTTAAAATTAGAATATTCTGGAAAGAAATTACACCTAAAAAAGTGGTTACAAGTTGATGTAAATTGTAGAACATGCATAATAAATAATAACTATATTTAGCTTTGAAACGGGCTTATTGGCATGTCGATGACAGTTGTGAGCATTTTAGTGCATGTCAATTTTAATATCTTTGGGGGGGCGGGGGGGATGAAACGGATTATTGTTTTTGGTAACCGTAATTGGAGAGAAAATGATATCTGCAAGCTATGGGAGGTTTGTGAGAGGCAGGAATCATTTGGAAGAAAAGGTTGTGAACAACGTAGCAATATGGCACTTCCTTCTCCATCAACATCCCATGGATCTTATTCAGGATTATAGCATGACCAAGTAGGTTTCACTACTTAGCTCTCAAAAGAGAAAATACAATCTGTATGCATTTGATTTATTCCCTTCCTTAACTCTTAAATTTGGTAGATTCATCAACTGTTATTGTAATGAAGTTATTATTGACTAATTGTAAATCAAACACATGAGTTTGATAACCGTCTGGAACAAAGTACCCGCATCAAATCGAATGTTCAATTCTTCTTTAACACTATTTCCTTGTACTCTGGTCTCACCAACCCACTCAATCGAACCCCTCTCTAACTCTCTGTTTCAAGAAATGGGATTATATGTTTTCTCCTTTCATAGTGTGGGCAGAAGTGGCCTCTTATTTCTATATTCTTTCTACAATTCTCTGAGATTTTTTCCATTCCTTTTTTTATTAGGGACCTTTATTTCTTAGAAAGTTAATTCATATGCAACAATCATACTCACCTCGTGGTGATTTGAATGCGGATTTGATATATAAATGCTATAATCTTACACCCTGAGCTTATATTCAACAAGATCTTACTTTACAAATCACTTCTATCCTTTTTGTCCACTAAATGATTCTTTCTTCGCATTCTTTCACAACGTTAGGTAAAAGTTTTGAAACTGGAAATACCTTGCTGCATTCATTTAGCCAATGAACATGGAATGCCATCGATAGAGTAGTTTGTTGATGAGTCTAGTGATGGCCATATATTAGTCTTTGTTTTGAGGATATTCATTATGTTCCTTCAACTTCATAATGCCTAAGTACAATAATGTTATAAGCTAACCATACGATTATAAGTCCTCTATCTGTGTGTGTGTGTGTGCAAGTAATAGGCAGATTGCTCTCCAAAAGTATAGTTGTTTATCATCTGGTACTGACTCAAGTAGGCCTCTGGACGTAGGAGGCACAAATTAGCATTTCTTTGGTCTCTGCTGGTTTGCTAAATGTGGCAGAGCCCTTATGTATAGGAACAATTTGTCTTTATTCATCTTACTTCATGAATGCTACCTGGAGTGTACCCCGCTTGGGCTGCTGCTAATAACGGAATGACGGTCATCCTCTTTGGATGAGTTTCCAAATCTTAGGGGTTTCTACTTTTCTTCTTACACTAAGCTAACTCCTCCATCCTTGCAATCAGTGCATTCCATGAGTTGACATCGCCTTGAGGCATTCTGTCCATACAAAACGTATGCCTTCTCTAAGGTGCCATCTTGGCACAGGTAGAGAGGACGCATAAAAGGTTGTGAAATATGGTTTTACACTAGCCAACTACATGTGCTTGAAAGTTTTGAAAGTCAATTTCCCTGTTTTAGCATAGATCTTCCATGTTGGTGGATGTGATTTGTCTCCTACACAAAAGTATGATCCATTTTGTTTAGGCCTGCAATCCAACCAGTAGGGCATCCTTTAGATTCCTCTATCTTACATTAATCTCCTTGTTTTTAAATCTCACTACACCTGTCCACCTCTACACAAGAAGTTTTAGAGATGAACATAACTCACAACATTTATCTTTAGATCCAAAAAAAAGCATGTTGTTGGATATACTTTTCCCAATTCATTTGTGTTTAGTTTATGGTGCATCCAAGATAGCCAGCGCGGGCATGGAGGTCGATCACGCACTCTTATGGAAGACTGTAGAAGCTTAAAATAATTTTCTGATTTTGTTAGCAACTTGTCACATCTACAACACTTGAAAATAGATTGTTTTAGAGGTTTAAATAATTTCCCTGACTCCATCGTTGACCTGTCACAACTGCAACACTTGAACATAGAAGGGAGTGGACATTTAAATAAGCTCCATGATTCCTTCACAGTCTGTTACAGCGACATCACTTGAACATGGTAGGGTGTGTAGATTAAAACAACCTCACTGTTATATGGGAACATCTCACAGAAGCGACACCTGGGCATAATCAAGAAGTATAAAGTTTAAACAATTTTATTGATTCTCTCTATTTTTCTTGGACTCCTTCATTTCCCAGATCGATTGGGGAACTTAAACAGTGTACCACAAGGTCGATGTTCTTTTAATTCTTGGATCTAAAGTGGATTTCGTTATCAGAGTACTGCCATATATGCGTACCAGAACAACATCATATTTTCTTTCGTATCAACCTAAATCATGAGATATTTGGAAGGGGGATAGCTATCCCTGTATCTTAGCCCTTGCAACCAACCTTGTTGTAGTCTCCTCTGTCCTTAGCCTGGCAAGATATTCTTAGAGTTGCCGACACCACTCTTTTGTAGTCTTTTCCTAATTAATAGTTCACTGAGTTGCCTTGGAGATGCCTGATTCTCCTCCATTTACTTCGACCATGGGTTCTGCTTCACTTTCTCATTTTTATCACCAGCGTTAAATGTGTTTGCAACATCAATGTGTACTTTGGATCCATCTTGAGATGCATTTCAGCCCATTTTCCTTATCGACCCCAGTGTTGGCAGGGAGCAATGAATAATTCTATTTAATATTAGTTTCTATTGGAAAATTATGAATATGATATTTAAATCAGGGCCTTAATTAAGATTATTTGAGTTTATAAATATATATATATATATATATATATATATTCATAGAGTATTAATACATATATATACTTAATTAATACCTATTCTTATGTGATTATATACATATATAAATATATCCCATAATCGGTGTTTTGTATATACCATAAGGTTATAAGCAAGTACAAATAAAAGGGCAGTTCTAATTTAACAATATTAATCTAGTAACTCTACTTAATACTCTATGAATATATATATATATATATATATATATATATATATATAAATAGTTAAATGTGACTCTACTTATACTATATATATAGAGTATTAAGTAGAGTTACTAGATTAATATAGTTAAATTAGAAACTGTCCTTTTATTTGTACTTGCTTATAACCTTATGGTATATACAAAACACCGATTATGGGATATATTTATATATGTATATAATCACATAAGAATAGGTATTAATTAAGCATGTCGATAGAAATGGAGATTAAATTGGAGGGAGGAAAAAGGAATATTGGAATTATAATGGAAATTAAGTTTATATACTTATTTAAAATAATAATAATAAGGATTTTTTTTAAAGAAGGAAAAATCGATTTTGATAGGATTATGAGTCTTGTTGCTATTTTGAATAAAATAGTTATCTACATTTAGAATAATTTAATTTGATTTTACCTTTGGATCATGGTAATCTTATTACAATTTATTATCTTCATTTAGTTTATTTAAGTTGATTATGTTAGGGAGAAAATAAATTAAGGGTGTGGTTAAGAATGTTAGGAAAAGAGTGTTTTGATATATGAAAGGTTAGTTGATAAGTGAGTATTCAATTGAGGTGAAATGAATTATATTACATACATGTTTGGGAATCTAATTTGAATTCTATAGAAAAATTTAAGTTAGGAAATTGGATTGGTCTTAAATGTTGTATAATTGTTTTGAGTGTTTTGATTAGGTAATTAGATTAGTGAGTAAAATGGAAGTTGAAATAATTCTTATCTTCATGATTATAATGTGACTATGTGTGTGTACTTTGAATATGGAGAAAGAGCATGATTAATGTGGAAGTGATGTTTTTATGTGGAGTTGGTCATGATTGTTTGTTTGTGGTGTGTTAGTTTTAAACAATGTGAGCTTGGTTGTATTATTCGGTTGTTTCCTTGTGATGAATCATGTGAGTGAGTAACTAGAATTGGGAAGACAATGCCTTTTATGAAATAATTTATGGAGGTTTTGATTGTTTGTTCATTTTGACTAATTGGGTTGAAAATTGAATCAATTGATTGCCATTGTCGTTTGTGGTGGTTGATCTTGCTAAGTTGTTAATTTTCTGATTGAAGGTTTGTTGGTTGTTTGGGCATCTTGAGAGGAGAAAATATAGGTCTCCCTTGGATGCTCGGTTAATTTTCTATCAATGTTGATTATGTATTTTGGATCAAGTTGTTGATCTTATCGTGATGTATCCACTTGTTATATTTGGGTTGAAGATGATTCTTTGAGATCTTACTATTGTTGATTTTTCTTTGATGGGAACCTTTGTGTTAGCAATTTTTTTGAGAGCCTTCCAGAGGTTAGAGGGGATATGATTCTTACTTGCAAGGTTTGGTATGGGAGCCGACGACCTAGGTGGATCTGCCTTGGATGACCCATATCAATCCTGAAGTGTTTATTTGATTTTTATGTGGTTTCACTTGTAAGTGGATGACTTCATGGTTTTGTTATATGATGATGGATGATCTTTGCACTTGGATGTGGTTTTCATCACTCTGAATTTCTAGTGTGATATGGTGCATGCCTCACTTGGTGTAGTTATTTTGCTAGTTTTGGTATCTTGTGCAAGTTGGCTTGCCTGTTTGTGATTTTGAGATTTGTTGTTGTTAGGGGGAGTGGCTCTCAGTGGGGGTCGGCGCCCAAAGTGGCTGGTCTGGGATAACCCATTGTGAGTTTAATCAAGTGATAACTTAATTAATTAATTAGGGGGTTTGGGTAGTCTCGCATATTAATTCAGATAATGTTGCCTCACTCATGGGCCCAAGTGCTCGTTTAGGCTTGGGATGAGTGGGAAGGCTTGGAATGGAAATATCAACTACCTTTCCTCTGCATAGTATTTTTGCAAGGTATGTTGATCCCGCATAGCGAGCATGGGGGCTGATGGCCGGTAGAGGTTACCAGGATAACCCAGGATGGGGGCCGACAACCTAAGAAGGTTACACCAGGATAACTCGTGACTACCTATGTGATGAAATTCCACCCTTTAACAACTTTGTATGTTGGTGTTCCCCTCTTTTTGTTCTTGAGCCTCTAGAAGTGGATGTTGACATGTGTATGTTGATGCTTTGTAATGTTGTCTTGTGTTGGTTGTTTCATATGTTGGTTACATCTTGGATTGGTTAATTCTTGTGATGAATGTTATCTTGTGTTATTGTTGTTTTCGGGGTGAAGGCTTGTAAACCTTGTTTCATTTGATGGTATTCATTGAGATCCTTCTTCTCTTCTCCCAGCACGGGGGGTGGTCCTTTGGGTCCACACAGTTGGGTGGAACATCCTATGCACCCCATTGGGTCCCCAGTTGAAGATCACGGTGTGTAGTATTGTACTTTTGTTGAGACTCTTGAGTTGAACTAGAGTTGGTTCCAGCCTTGCAGCTTTGTATTCATACATATCATTTGTATTACTTCATGTTATTGTACTATTCCCAGTTCATGATGGGAAGTGGCTTTGTATTTATGTAATCTTGGAACAATGTATCTTCATGTTGTAAATGTATTGTCCATGTTCATGCTATTTCCTTGTGGTTAATGGATGATGCTTATCATTCTTGTGATGTAATGATGTTGATACGAAAAGTAATGCAGTCATGTAACCCCAAGGGACTTGGTAATAAGTTGTGCATGTATAATTCCATTTCAAGTGGCTGAATGATAATATCATGTTGCATGTTGTTATTGTATATGTACAATTATATTTTATGTAATTTATGTCAATGCACAAACTATGTTGGTTTACTTAAAAAAAATTGTGCCATAAATATTGGATATGTTAGTTTCCTTTAGGGTTGCATGGCGGGGTATTACACTTGCACTGAATTATAATACTATGATTGAATTTCTTCTTGTGGAGCAAGAGTATAATTTTTGGCAAAATCAACAACTAATAAGATAGTTCCAATTGGGAATGTGTTTTTACATAAACGAAATTGATTATCAAGCCAATGAGCATACTGAGAGTGTTTAACATATTTAGGTACAATCTTATCTTTAAATTGTTTAATAAATGCATGCACACTAAATTTCTCCACAATTAGCTCACAATGTTTTCCAATTTTTCCATCTTTTAAAGAATACTCAACATTTTTAAATTTTTTAAATACATCCACTAATTGTTGTCCAAATTCATCTAAATTACTTTCATGCATACATTCTCCTAATAATTAAAAGTTACCACATCTATCACATTCTCCAAAAATATATGCTTTTAAATAAAATAAGTTTCCATTAGAGGGTTCGCAAAAAATACCTGCTATAAAATCTTTGATTCTTTCGGGTGGCATATTAATACCACAAATTTCCTACATAATTTGGTTAGCATTCAAAGTGCATCGTATAAATCAAAAACTATCATAATAATAACAAAATTGTACACGAGTCTTACAACAACAAGATATTCGCTACTTATTAATTCTAACATAACAAGGTTTACACTTTTCGAATGATCTTTGACTTATGCTAATATTCAATGGTAAGATTGAATCATCTACAAAAATTTATATAATTCAATTTGAATCATATCTAAGAGATGCTTTGGATGAGGTTCACGAATTTTGGAACCCACCCTTAATTTTAAAAGACATCTCTAATGTTAGGTGATACTCTTGTATTATCGTGCCAAAAAAATTTAATTAAAGATTTAATTTCATTAGTTAATTTCATGTCTGATCTTGGGAGTCCACCACTAAAACTCCAACAATAATTAATTGGATCATTTTCAATACTTTCTCTTCTTTTAGCAACTCTTATCAATTTTTTAGGATTTACTTTTATACATTTACTAATCTTAAACTTTTAACATTCTTTTATTTGAAGTTGTTTTATTAACTAGAGCATTTGTTATTGCACAATGAGTTGCATGCTTATCTTTAGATCAACTTTTCTTACCTATAAAATCAATAGTATTAGCAACACTAGATATGAATTGTTCTACTGAATCATCTTTCTTTTTTGGTTTTACAAAAATACCTAATTTTTTCATCACATTTCTCATTTTTGACATTCTCATCAATTGCACCATGAGTTGACATTGAAACCCTAATTTCTTTCGATAAAAAAACATTTTATATATTCTACTTCCATAAGTTCTAATTTGTCTCGAAGAAACTTTACCACGAAGGTTATCTAGTGTAACTGCTAGGGAACCCAAAGAACAACACATAACTAACAAATTAACCGAACAATTTTTTTTTAAAGATCATTTGTTTAACATAAAAATATAAGTACAACACACATATCCTCGGTTCTCGATGACGCTACTTAAACAAATACAAGTAAACATCATAATACCACGATACAAAATCTTAGGATAAACTTTATTCCAAAGAAAGATATAATTATAAATAAAGATGGAATCAAGTTACAATTTACATCTTACAATAAGAGATTATGACTAATCTCAATACATCATAATATCGACAATGAGTACACTCATGCACATGAGGTAAATTTACAAAGGAGATGATGATCACATTATAACTAATATCCGCCCACTAACAAACTCTCGACATCCACCATCTTGAACAATGAGAAATAAGATCCTATTCCACTAACCATATTATCCAAGTATAGTAACACTCGCAGAGAACCAATGGATGAAATAGCACGTTTCCTCCCAACCGCATGGAACCTCGAAGGACCACTCCTCTAGGCTAGGAGATAATGACCGGTTGTCAAATCAAGCAAGCAAACAAACAAACAAGCAAGCAATAGAATAAACACAACATTACATGGTTGAATTTCACATGACAACATGACAAGATCCAAAATCACATGAATGCTAACAAACTCCCGTGAGGCAACAAGAAACCAAAGGTGACTCTACATAAGAGACCACAAAGTATGTCTCGTGACAAGAGTGTCATCACTTAGTTGTTCTAGGTTATCTTGGTGAATCTTCCTAGGCTCTGACTCCCATCTTGGATTATCTTGGTGACCTCAACCAATTCTCGGCCCCTAGACAATCTCAAGTTGCATCGAACTACCTTTCATGAAGACAAGGTAAATGACTAAGCCATTCCAAGTCTTCTGAACCTACCCTTAATCTATACAAGCATTAAGACACTAGGTGAGGCAATCATTTATCTAAAATTAATTAATGAATCCCCAGTATATTTATTAACTTTTTTACTGAATTACTAACTTCTGATAAGTTATTCTGCCTACCACTTTGGGTACCCGCCTCTATCGAAAGCCACTCTTCCTTTTACAATATCATAACACATTAAACCAAAAGATAGCCATCATGCACAACAAACTGAATCATGACCACAATCCAATCATGAATTAAAACACTTTTCTTTCCATCACCACATAGGTAACAAATACAACGTGCATGGCTATTTCACAAAACCTTTAGAACAACTGATCATCATAACTTAGATAGAATAAACAACTCATCAAAGAGTTCCCTAGCCTCTAGAGAACTAAAAATTAGTACTACATAAGTACGCTCAAAAATCATAATCATAACATTATTTCCCAAAAATAAAACCAAGAATTCACTTAAATCAACAATCATATAAATACACATTCTTTAAATAACTAGAGATGTATCTCATACATACAATCTTTTCTTTTAAAACAGAAGCCAATGTACATATATACAACATACTCTTATTCTTTTAAATATTCACACAAGTTCAAAAAAAATACATTCAAGAAACTTATCTACTCATTACTAATTGAAAACAATCAATATTTACTAACACAATTCAAAGTAACAACATCATAAGAAACTTTTAAATAATCAATCTACATCTTGTTTTAAATAATTTTGAAAACCTTATACACATATTTATTATAATCCACTACTTCTAGTTATACTTCATTTAATATTAACATATATTTACACATCCAATTTCTCTCTATGGTAAATCATGAAACATATAATTACATATTTAATATAAATAAAAATATTTGAATTTCATATAAATAAAAGTTTAATCATTCTAAAAGAAAACTAACTCAACTTTAACATTATTATAAACTAAAATTAACTAAAATTGACTTGAAACATGTTTGAAAGTACATCGATACAATTAGATTCTTTCATTGAACTTAATCAAACATTTTCTAATAAATATGTATATTCTTTTGTACAGACTTATTCTTTGTTTTCTACAGTTTACATGGATTTAAATACTACTACGCATACATTGCAAACTTAAATTAAACTCTCAGCTTGCATGCAATACATTCAGTCAAAAACTCATAGCATTAGTCATCTATCTCTAAAGTCGACTAGTCCATAAAAGTAAACTCCTATCGTTGACTAGAGAGGAGAGACTTACAACAAGGATTACGGGTTAAGGAGAAACGAATGAACTTGTTCAAGCTGCGTTTTTTCTATATCAAAGAATACTTAAAATAAACAATGACTCCAGATTTAGTGCACATGAGGACATTTAATGCCCTTGGCAATGGTAAAAGAAGAAAGATCAAATATTTACAGAGAAACCTTGCAGTCATCAGTGGTAACAAAGAGAGAAACACCAGTTACACTAAGCATGATTTTAACAAGGCAAAGGAAACAAAAGAATTACTTAAACCTCAACAAATTTTATTTACAAGCATTGCAACTGTGAGAAGCTGAGAATAGAATTAGGGAACTATTTAAAGCCTTTATAATTTTCTATTGCATTCAAGCGCTTCATCTATGATAGGTTGCGAATGAAATTTGGGAGGTTATTTAAATCTAAACACCCTACCGTTTAAGTGTTGCACCGTGGACAAGCAAGCAATGAAACATGGATTTTATTTAAACATCATCCGAACCCTTCTACATTCAACGTTGTAGCTATAGGAGGTAGCGCTCGATTCAGGAGGTTATATAAATCGATACTCCCTACCATGTTCAAGGTCGCTACTATCACGATAGCGTGGAATCAAGGAACTCATGTAAACATCTACCCTTCTATGCTCGAAGCCTTTGGTACCGAATGTGTCGCTAATGAAATTAGACAGGTACTCTAGACCCCCACAAACTTCTATGTTTCATCACATGCAAGCTACGATGCCGGGTATAAGGGAAATCAAGATCCCAAAAGAAAGTAAATTAAATGGATGGTAAGTGATTACTTTGAATCCCATAAAGAAATATATAGGAAATTAATAAACACGATTTGGCTATCAATAGAGTCATTTCCCCTAATTGGTAGATTATGCAATGGGTTTCCCAATTATCCTTCCTAGCCACAAGGACGATATATGTAAGCAAAGAATGAGTGCAAAGAGGTGAACGTATAAACCAAATTGTGAAAGGGATGCATAAAATCAAGGAAGGCTTAAGAAGATATTAAATATGTCTAGTTGTAGACAGGGCGGCGCCAACCATAGGATACACTTTCTTCATTTTAGGAATCTTATTTCTTTACATAAAGAGGTGATTCAATTCATTTATAGACACTGGTTTTAAAATCCACAACAAAATAAACATTTCCAAATGGATAACTTCCAAGAAATCTTTTTAGAAAAAGTAGATAAAAATATTGCAAAATGAGAAGAAAACCTGATTTTAAAGCTTGAATCCAATGAGATTTGAAGCTTGAATTTGATAATTCACTCCTTAATATCCTTCTAAAACACACCCTTCAAAACCTCTGACTCCAAAATTTTTAACTAGATATCCAGAGAAATAGTTTTTCCAAAAACATCCAAAGTCCATTCCCCGTGAACGAAAGATGCACACAAAAGCTTTTATTGCATTGTCAATAACTCAAAGTTACAAAACTTAACTCACAGTTCCACATGTAATCAAAATTGAACCATTAGTTCCAACTTCAACATTCTGCTCAAGATCGCCTTTTTTAAACTCCAAGTCAAAATTCATAACATGTAGAAAACAATTCTTTTAAAATATCTTATTTTACTTAATTTAAATTTGCACAATTAAAATCAACAAATGCAATTAATTAAATATTCCTTTTAATTTAATTTGATAAATCATACCATCACCAAATCATACTAATTTAACATTTCAATAAAATCACATTTAATCAAATAACTTAATTTAATCAAACCTTTTAAAGAACAATAATTAACTTGTTTAATTTAATTTAAATAAATCAACCATAAATATAAACACTTTTAAATCTAATATTTAAATAACAATTACATTAAATCAATTATATTAATCAAATAACTATTTAAATTATAGAATTAATTACGAAACAAACCAACACACACAAACACAACATGACAAAACCAGACAACAAACAACAACAAGCGATAAATGGGTACTCGTTCAATGAAGAACGATGGCCAAAATGAGGACTTGACACTATCTCTGAAACCACATAATTACATTGGGTTAGGGTACACTCAGACCTGACAAGCAGGTGGAGCCGATACTCGGTACCTATAAACTGCATCAAACCCACTGTTAAACATATAATCATAAACGAAAAAAACATTGTGAAGAGAAATCATGGAATCACAGGTTACTCGCAAGTGAGTGATGTAATCCCATCCCCTTCACCAGTATAGTCATGACAAGACTGACAAAATTAAAATCAATAACTCATCGTATAAGCATACATCAATAAACAATAACTATGCTAATCATAAGCATAACATAAAACCATAAGAATCCATATAAAGTATCATCTCATCAAAACATATCATCATCGCTCCAATGTCAATGATCATAAAACAATAACAAGGTATCAAAATATATCACAATAAATGTATCATCAAACATCATAAGAAAATCAAAGACACAAAGTAGCAACTAGAGGGCACTACATCTAGCACATCTTTTTCAATTGTAAAAACATTTTCATCTTCATCCATACAAGGGGTTTCATTTTCATTCATGCAAGGGGTTTCATTTTCATTTTCAAACATAAAAGGGATTTCATTCTCATTTTCATCAATATGAGGATTTCATTCATTTGCATTCTTATAAGATATTTCATCATTTTTTTATTTTTGCATTGTTTCAACCCTAGAATTATTGATACCATCAATGGTGTATCCAACTTCCTATAAATAACTAAGATCAATATTATCAAGACTTGGGTTTGAAGACATACCTAGATAGATTGTTTGAATAGGTGCATTTTTCATATCATTGGGAGGTGGATTTGAAGACATACCTGAAGTTGATTGCATAGGTGCTATTTCCATATCATTCAAAGTTGAAGTTGAAGGCATAGTTGGGTTTGTCTCCATAATTGCATTTTCTTCCATATTCACCATCTCCACATTTGCATCATCTACATTCATTTCATCCTTCATGGTTTCCTCTTCAACATTCATGGAACTAGATGCTTCCAAATTTTTCATTTGACGAATCCTTTCTCTTCTATCCCTTTGTCTTTTTGCCTCCATTTCTTTATTTGCTTGAATTTCTTCGAGTGTCATTAACTTTCTACATTTTTTCTTTGCCTTTGCTTTGATCCCATGGTTACCAAACCCTCTTTGATAACAAAACAAATGATTCTTAACCTATTTTCAAATTTCCACCTCCTTCAAATATTCAAATAAAACTATGTAGTATGAAGATCCTTTCTTCTATAAACTTTGAAGTACAAAAACATCATGAAAACATCCAAAAGTTCTCTTTTCCAAATCTTCTTGTACTTGATTCCACTTTATAAAATTCAACCTACACTTGTCTCTTCCAACAATTTGAATAGAATATGCCCTACACAAGACAATTTTGCAATAAAAAATGTAGAAAATGGCACTTTCAGACCATACTGCAGAAAAGGAATGTTGCATAAAAAACGTGTTTTATCAGTATTTTCCAAATTGGGAAAAAATGGTTATATAAGAAATGTGTACACATTATAAAACACATACGCGTTCTATTTTAGGAACGCATACGTGTTAAATATAATGTGTACGTATTTTATTTAAATAACACGTATGTGTTTTAATAACGCGTACGCATTATTAAAATTTTGAATGTCCAAACCACATGTAGCCTTGGTTTTAGGCTTAGGAAAGGCTTGGAAAGCCGACCCTTAGCCTTTGACCCGCAACTAAAAAACTAAGGTAGATTGAAGAAAAATGTCCAACTTTGGCAATATGGTTGATGAAACTTTTTTTCTAAATCAATCTATAAAATTAAAACTCATTAGAGAACACGATGTCTAGTTTCCAAATATATATATATATTTTTAAAGATTGGATTATATTTGTTATTTTTATTCAATTTCTAAGCAAACTAGTCCTTAAACTTGAAATATCAAGCTTTTTTTGTTTTTTAATAACTTTTTTTTGGTTAAGTTTCTTGTAAAAAAATTGTATGGCATCAATCTTCAGACAATTCTCTACACAATGAAAAAAAAATCAAAATATGTTTAGTTTAGGTCCAATTATGTTGTCCGTATACGTTGATTTTTAAAAACAACAATTAAGGCCAATACAAATTCAATAAAAAATATATATTAAAAAAAAATTACAAAAAAAATTCCTCATCAATCTTAATGTTGTTAGTTCTCTTTCTCCAAAATTAATTAGCAAAATACTTTTATTTGGGTCAAAAAGTGGTGTCCATACACATGCATGGTATGGTAAAAAAAAGGGACTTTTAAAAAGTGGTTTTTATACATCCCTAGCAAAATTTAATTTCTATAATCTAGGTATTTGAATAAATCACATATTCGGAAACTAGATTCAAAATGCTAAATTTTATTTTACTAACTTTTTTTAAGATTCATTGTGTAAGTGCCTCAAATTTTCAGTCCAAGTGACAAATTCTGAAAAACAACAAAAACACTTACACTTTTTGAGCTTTTTGTGGACCCAACTTCTTGCATCAGCCCCTAATATGGATGAAGATTAAGCTAAAATGCTAACAAGTGCTAAATGTGGATGCAAGTGAGTATGAATTTCAATAGCATAACTTTTCTCTAAAAAGGTGGATCCATTCCTCTCCAAATAGAGGAGTATTTATAGGAGAGCAAATGAAGAATCAAGGGGGCTTAGATTGATTTGATCAATCAATGCTCAATAGTGAATGAAGGGGGGAGGTATGGATCAAGGATTCTCATAAATGGATAGAATCAAATATCACATGGATAAAAGAAAGCATCAATGGATGAAAATGATTCAAACAAACACACTTTATAACAACTTTCAAAGTTTGTTACAAAGTTTGTTTGAAAATGATCATTCCCTTTTTAGAGAAAAGTAGGAGAATATTCCTTTAGAATATTCCCTATGCAAGTGGATGGAAGAGGAAATTAGCAATTTAGTAATTAAAACTAAATTTTAATTGTGCGAGATGGGGAATAATAGGATATCCATTAAATAATTAACTTATTTAAAGAAAAGGGGTAGTGAATGACATTTAATTAAATAATTTAGGTTTATTTAATTTAAATGAGAGGTCTTAGGGGGTTTAAATTAAATAATTTGATTTATTCAATTAAACAAGATGAAATTTTAGTGTGAAAGGGGTAGGAATTAACCTAATTAAATTAATTAGATTAATAGATGAAAATGATGCATTTAATTAAATAACTAGGCTTATTTAATTAAACAAGAAAAAAAAGGATGAATTTTAGGACAAAACGATGTTAGTTATTGGATTCAAGTGTGTAATACCATTCAGGAAAATTTTAAGTGTCTACATTTTTCCCCTCTTTGAAGCGAGGTACCTATTACATTGGTTCAAAGACTGATGCTTTTTGGATTAAAACTACTACTCAAATCAAAAATTTAAAAATTTATGATTCTTTTTTTTTGGATTTTCATGTATATTTTGAAAATTTTTTTCAGATTTTACACCCTTCAAGCCTAGGCATAAAACTTTTTGAGATGTAGACTATTGAATGACTACTGCAAGGGTTCTCCTTCAGGCATTGACAATTGGTAAGCTCCTGATCCATAGCTCATTGTGACAATGAATGATCCCAATCAATTAGGCTCAAACTTTCCTTTACTGTCCTGATCTGGAACATTCTTTTGATTCTACTTGAGGACAAGATCTCCTACCTAGAAAGACTGACTCTTGATCTTCTTGTTGTAGTTTTGTTTCAGTATGTTTTGGTATGCTTGCAAACAATTTAGGGCATCAAGAAAATGCTCATCTAGGAATTCTAACTCATTCAGCTGAGATACCCTATATTCTTCATCAGTGATCAGATTCTATAGTGACACTCATAGCAAGGGAAGCTCGACCTCAATAGGTAGGATGGCTTGTGATCCGTAGACCAAGGAGAAAGGGGTTTCACCTGTAGGCATACGAATACTGGTTTTATAATCCCATAGGGCAGGATTTAACTACAAATGCCAGTCACGGATAGCTTCATTGACCATTTTCTTTAGGATTTTAAGAATGGTCTTGTTTGTAACCTCAACTTGACTGTTTCCCTAGGGGTAATAGGGGGTAGAGAATCGATGTTGGATGTTAAATTATTGGAAAAGCTCTCTTATATCATGATTCTTGAAGGGTGTTTCGTTATCTGAGATAAGGGATTACAAAACACCATAGCGAAAAACAAGGTAATTCAAGATAAACTTGGAGATTTGCTTTCTCATTATATAAGTCATAGGAATGGCTTCGACCCACTTGGTAAAGTATTCAGTGATCGTGATGATGAATTTGTGGCCATTAGACAAGGTGGGAATAATCTTTCCTATGAGGTCAAGCCCCCATTGCGAGAAAGGCCAAGCTGTGACCATTGGTTGTAACTCCTGAGTTGGAGCATGGATAAGGTCTCCATGTTGTTGACATTGGATACATTTCTACACATACTTATGAGATTCGCTTTCCATGGTTGGCTAGTAACACCCCTTCCTCAACAGTTTCTTGGATAAGGTTATTCCACTAGAATGGGAACTACAAATTCCTTCATGTACTTATGTTAAGGCGGTCACAACTTCCTCTTGGTTGAGACATCGTATTAATTTCCCCTCGATGCTTCTACGGTATAAGATGTCACCTAAGATGATGGATTAGGATGTCTTTTTAATGAAGGTATTCTTGAGGTTGAAGGTGATATCAGATGGGATGGTACCTCTACTAAGATAGGTGAATATATCATGATACCATGGGGAACTAGGACCAACGATTACAAACAAAAATTTAGATTCAATAATTTTGAAAGCCGATACGAGAAGTTGTTTTACCAAGAATTCACATTGAAGTATGTTGTGTGGCATGTCTAACAAAGACCCAATTTTTACCATGGTATCTGCTGCTCAATTGTTTACATGAGGTATCTGCTCAAAGGTTATATCAATGAAGAATTCCTTCAAACTTTCTACCATCTTCTTATAAGGAGTGAGTTTATCATCCTTAATTTGGTATTCGTCATTGACTTAGTTAACAATCAGTCTATGAGTCCCCATAGACTTTTAACTCTTGTTTTTTCCATTGGACTGATATCCTTAACCTTGTTATTAGAGCTTCATACTCATCAATATTATTGGTACATGGAAATGACAACTGGTATGACTTTGGAATATAGTCACCTTGAGGGGTGATAGAGAGAATGCTCGCCCATGATCCATGTTGGGTATATGTTCCATCAAAGTATATTTTCCATTAATTTGCTGCATTAAGAAGAAAGACCGATTCATCAAGAAACTCAGATATCAAAGGATTATCCATATAAATGGGTGCTTCTGTTAGTTGTTCTGCAATTACTTGTCCTTTGATAGCCTTGCTCTCCACATACTCTATGTCAAACTTAGCTCATTACCCATTTGGGCATTCACCCAATGAGAGTTGCTTTAGATAACATATATTTTAATGGGTTGATCTTAGCAATTAGCTTGATTTGGTGTGAAAGCATGTAATTCCTAAGTTTTTGTGAAGCAAAGACCACTACTAGGCATGCCTTCTCAATGGATAAATAATTCATTTCATATCCTACCAAGGTCTTGCTAATGTAATAGATAGTTCTTTCCTTTCCCATTCCATCGTGCTGGGCTAGAAGAACACCTAGTGCTGCTAATGTCACTAAGATGTATAGGATTGATGGCTTGTTTAGTATTGATGGCATGAGAACTGGAGGTGATAATAAGTAGTCCTTGATCTGTTGAAAGGATTTATCGCATTTCTCATCCCACTTATATGTTATTCCTTTATGGAGAAGATGAGAGAAAGGGTGGATCTTGTCTGACAGTTGTGTTATGAATCTTCTAATGGATTGTAACCTTCGTTGTATCCATCTCATCTATTTCAATGTATTTCAATGTTTGTGGTGGCTCCATGTCTAAGATTTCTTTCACCTTTGCTGGATCTATCTCTATCCCTCTTTGTGACACAATGTAACCAAGAAGCTTTCCTAATGTAACCCAAAGACACACTTTTTTTGGATTTATTCTTACCTTATATTCTTCGAGCCCATCGAAGATTGATCCCAATACCTCTATGTGCTCTTTTCTTGTCTTTGATTTGGCCAAAATATCGTCCACATAATCTTCAACTATTTTATGGATCATATCATGAAAGATTAGGATCATTTCCCTTTGATAGGTTGCTCTAGCATTCTTTAGCCCAAACGACATTATGTTAAAACAACATGTTCCCCATGGATAAGTGAATGTATTTTTATGTTGATCCTCCTTGGCGATCATGATTTGGTTATAACATAAAAACCCATCCATGAGTGATAAAATTTTGTGTCCTACTATTAAATCAACAATGATGTCGATGTTGGGAAGAGGGAAATCATCCTTTGGACATGCTTTGTTCAAATCCCTAAAATGTGTGCATATTCTGATTCCCCCAATGGGTTTGGATACTGGTACCGAGTTGGAAACCCACTTAGGATAGTCGATTGGTTGAATAAATCTAATGTTGAGGAGCTTCTATAATTCTAGTTTAACCAGTAACGATATTTGAGGGTGTATCTTTCTCAATTTTTGTTTCACTAGTTTGGATTCAAGATAAACTGCTAAGTGGTGTACAACCACATCAGGATTGATCCCCAACATATCTGTGTATGACCATGCAAATTTTTCCCTTCTTTCTTTCAAGAATGTTGCTAAGTTTATATGTTCTTCATCCAACAAGGATTCAACATAGAAAGTTATCTTAGGTGCTTCTTTTGTTTCTACATTCACTGGAGTAGCATTCTCTGCTAGTACTGTTTATTTTTTGGGATGCATTACACTAAGGGGAAGATTGAATCCCTCATCCTTAGGCACCTTAGAGATGTTTTCACCTTTGAATTTGTCCTTTATTTTTACTAATTTTTGATCTAAAAGTTCCACAGTGTGGTTTTCACTTGAAGACTTGCATGTGATTCTCATGTCATCAATTTTACGACTAAGGGATTCAATCGTCTCCCCATAGCATGCATACGTTTCTAGATCTATATCAAATATTTATTTGTGATCCCCACATGGTAAGTTGTCATGGATTCCCATGAATTCTGAGATCGCTTCATCATTTTCAAATATATCTAGAATTTTTGGTCCTCACTGGTCACATTCGATGAGTTGGGGGTATACTAGGCTT
Source organism: Sequoia sempervirens (assembly GCA_007258455.2). Classification (NCBI taxonomy): domain Eukaryota; kingdom Viridiplantae; phylum Streptophyta; class Pinopsida; order Cupressales; family Cupressaceae; genus Sequoia; species Sequoia sempervirens. The sequence goes on from VDFB02137365.1 coordinate 38,996,451, forward strand.
AATTAAGTGGTTTGGTCATTTGGGGTGAGAGATGTTGTGGATATCATAAAGAGAGATTTATTCTCAAATATGTTGATGACGTCAAGGGGGAAGTCATCTAGGGTAGTGTCATGTGATTTTGGTAACCAAGAGGAAGCCTCGGTCTATTTATTAGAAGTACCCTTTCCAAGAAGGGTAACCTTAGTAGTGCATCCTAAGCCAATATTCTTTGGACGTCTCTCAAGAACGATGGGTTCTAGCAAACCATTATCATTTTGGCCTAACTTTTCATTCGTGTTGTGCCCTCATCCCATCATTAGCTGTAAACCTTTATTATCATCTTCCATGGGAAGAATGGGCATGAGTAGGGTGTCCTAATAGAGCAATTGAGATACATCTTCCTCATTAACATCCTCTTTGTTCAAGTCCCCCCACTTGGTGAAGGTGGTAGATGCAAGCTTTAATGTTTCAGTCACTTTGTTGATAGGTGTGGGTTTTCCATGAGATTTTGGGGAAAGAGGTAACTCACCCAACACAAAAGTATCCTTTATATTATAATCTCCACAACCATTATCCTTGATAACTACCTTGATATTGGGTATATTTTGCACAATGGGTGTTTTGGATTTTGAGGTGGATGCAAGGGAAGATGGGTCAAAATATGAGAATGAGGATGCAAGTCCTTCATCATTCTTAGGTATTTGGGGGATCATGTAGAACTTAGCCTCAACATTCTTGCAATAGTAGAAAGGCTCAAGATCTCCATGGATATTCACTTCTTTATCCTCAAAAGGAAACTTGACACATTAGTGATAAGTGGTTCAAGCTATAGCTTGCATGACATGAATCCATGGTCAAACAAGTAATATGTTGTAGGGGAGATCAATATTTATTACTTGGCATGTGGTCTCAACAATGATGGGTCCCACTTGGATAGGTAGCTTGATGATGCCTTGTGACATTCGTTCTTGATCGTCATATGCCCTTATGGTTGTACTCTTTGTATTTTCAATAACATCCTTTGAATAACCCAAGTTCTTGACCAACTGAAGGGTGCAAATGTTTAGACTAGCACCTCCATCTACTAAAACTCTTTTAACTTTATTCTTATAAATAATTACCTCAAGGTGTAAAGAGTGATTGTGAGATGGTTGTGTTGGGAGATCTTGTTTTGAGAAGGTGAGAAGATGAGGGATAGTGATATGCCCTACCATATCTTGAAATTTCTTTGTATCAATATTCTCAAGGATGGAGGAAGTTGATAAGGCCTTTTCTAATATATCCCTATGTGCAAGGGATAGCTTCAATAGTTCCAGAATAAAGATCTACGTGGGGGTCTTCTTTAGCTGATCTAGGAGAATGTAGTTACTATGGTTTGACATTGATTGCATAGGTTATGTCGTAGGTTGGGATGAAGCTCCTTGGATTGTAACCTTTCCATGTCTTGTGGTGACTCCACACTTTGCACTAGGTCCTTTGATGGTGACAACTATTATGACATTGTCACAAGAGGCGACCACATTGGAATAAACATGTCCCACATTAGTGTAATTTTTTCCATTTCCACTGTCATTCCCTTTGTTGTGATTTGGCATTGGATTCTTGTATATCTTGAGGTCTTGGTTATCAGCTGGTAGCTCAATAGTTATGTCTCCATTTTTGATGAGGTCTTGGATAATGTTCTTCAGATTCATACAATTTGACGTTTTATGTCCTTTGATCTTGTGAAAGTCGCAAAGATCATTTTCATTATACCAAGGTGTTTTATCTTGAGGTTCTTGATAGTTCTAAAAATTGGGGAGTGTAAGGTGGGTGCAAAAAGATGGGAGGCCAATTTGTGGCCAAATTTAAAAACAATAAAAAACAAATTGAGGAGTTAATCACAAGGTTGAACAATCCAAACGGTTCAACCATGGAAAGAAAAACCCTTGCAAATTTACTCAAAGAAATGTTAAAACATGTAGATTCAATCAAAAAATAATCAATTGGTTGGAAAGATAGGAGGCAAGCAGCTAGGGATTATTATCAAGATAAATTATCATATAAAGATGTAAAAGATCTAAAAATTACAAAATTAGATTTGTGCTCATTATTCACTGGCCCACACAAAAATGAAAATCTTATCCTCAATGTGAAGAGGTTTCCTATCCATTGGTGCCACCACTTTTGATATGAGGGAGGTGGGTAGCAAGTGAGATGACCTATCCATTGATCATGGTGAGGCCACCACTATTTTGATATGAGGACTTCAGGAGAGAGGTGGGGGTCAATCAAGATAGACCTGGATGCACATCAGGATCCTAGGTAGCAAGTGAGATGACCTCTCGCTAGGCCACCTCATGAGAACCATTATTATCCTTCCATCATCTGCATTTAAGGAGTTCTGAGGCAGAGACTTTGCAAGTCATCAACTCTTTGACCTAGAGTATCATCTAGCATGCCAACCCTATACTACAGCGCCATCCGGGGGAGTCTTCGAGTGGTGGGATTCGATCCCATTTGTGTCAGGCTTTCAAGGCGACTTGTTCATATGACCCCACTGAAACTCAGGAGGTTGCTATGCAGGATATTTCTACAACTATGGAGATGGCAAGGGCAACTAAAATTTTGAATGAGGCCTATGGCATCGATACTCAGGTAAATGTAGCATGTTCATTGAATTTAATTTATTATATTTCAATTTTGAAATGCAAGATTAACTAATTTAGTTTTATGATTTTAATAAAATTTCAGGGTCATGGTGTTGATACTGGATACACCCGCCCTACACCTATTTATTACTCCATTGCATCTATCGTTGAGGTATATAACTAGTAAACAACTATAAATTTATTACATGTTAATAGCATTTTTTATGAATGGTATTCTAATATGTGATTTTGGATGTTGAATAGGCTAATATTGGTGGTTTCATGGGAACATCTCCCAGTGCCAGTGGATTTAGACAAACCTACATGTAGGTAATATAATAAAGAGTTTGACTAATGAATTGTACTTAATAGATTTGTGTAGTTTATATTCATATCGTTGATTACATTGCATTGCACATCTTTCAAACTTAAATCATTACTTCACATTCCATAACTAATAACTAGATGTTGATAGATGACAAAATTTCAACTACATTATAGTTGTTTACAAAGTCAACATATAAGCAGTGATGCAAATACTTCACATAGCATAAGTAATAAGTATGAGCAGCTTCCAATTGCATTTGCTTGTCATGGCATTCCATGAGACCACTTTTTATTGAGGAATCTTTTCAAATAGTTCACTTCCTTGTCTATGCTATGGATGCTTGGAAGAAATATATGAAAGAATAATAGTAAGCAATAGCATAGACAAGGCAATGAGTTGTTTGAAAAAATGCCTCAAAGAATTGGGTCTCCATCACCATGAGACCCAATTTCTTTTAGGAAATTTTTCAAACATCTCATCGCCTTTCTATGCTACCACATTTTCCATACATGTCTACCAAAGCATTTTATCAAACAATTCATTTCCTTGTTGCTATGGCTAAAAGCCTAAAAAAGGTTCTTTCCAACAAACTATGGATGCTTGGAAAAAATCTATCAAATCATAATAGTAAGCAATATCATAGACAAGGCACTTAGTAGTTCAAAAAATTTCCTTGAAGAAATGTAGTCTCATCGTGATGGAATGCCATTCCATCACCATGAGACCACATTTCTTCGAAGAATTTCTTCAAACAGCTCACCACATTTTCTATGCTACCATATTTTCCATACATTTGTACCAAATAATTTTATCAAACTACTCACTTCCTTGCTACTATGGCTAAAAGCCTAAAATAGGTGCTTTCCAACAAACTATGGATGCTTGAAAAAAATCTATCAAAGCATAATAGAAAGCAATATCATAGTCAAGGCAGTGAGTAGTATGAAAAAATTCCTTGAAGAAATGTGGTCTCATGGTGATGGAATGCCATTCCATCACCATGAGACCACATTTCTCTGAGGCATTTTTTCAAACAACTCACTGCTTGAAGAATAGAAACCAACCTTTAGCCAAAATTCCCCTCAAAATTCTTTTTCAAGGTCCTCATCCTCAATTTACCAATCCAAGGAACCTTCCACCTTTTATTCCACTTTCTCATGTCCCCACCTCTCCCCCTTCATGTCATGATCTCCTCCCATCTCATAACCAAGACCACAGTATACCATCCACCCCATCCCAACATAATACCACAAAGAAGGAAATAAATTGTTTGAAAAAATTCCTCAAAAAAATGTGGTCTTATGGTGATGGAATGCAGGCATTTTTTCAAATAGTTCACTACCTTCTCTATGCTACCACATTTATCGTACATGTCTATGAAAGCATTTTATCAAACGATTCACCACCTTGTTGCTATGGGTAAAATCGTAAAAATAGGTGCTTTCGAACAAGCTATAGATAGGGAAAATAGTAAGCATGATAGATAGAAATATATAGTTTAATAAGTACTCAAATTTTTGTTCATTATCTCATACATTATAAGCCATGACATGGATCTCTATTGTAGTTTTCGTGATTGAATATTTTTTTTGTTTTATTTTTAGATGTTGGAAGCGGATACACCTTTGAATGTTCATAGGGAAATGGAGCTCGTTGTTTCATCTGCTATAGAATCCTCGATGGCTCTCACAAAGGATGTATGAGGCAGATTACTAAATTTCAATTTACATTCATTGTTATAGTTGTTAGTTAGTGAAAAATCAAACCATTATTGATTCTTAGTTTAATCTCTTTGGATGGTTTCTATAGGGCTTTAGCATGCCACAACATGAGCATGTGAATCTTTCCCACGAGGAGAGAGATCTTCTACTAGTGGTAAGTGATTATTCTATTAAATATATCATTTTTTATAATGTAATTTCTATATATTAATGTCTTTACTTCTTATTGTAACAGGTAAAGCTTGACCAGGAGATAAACCCTAAGAGGAGCACCAGGAGCACTCCTCAACCTTAGAATAAATGAGCGACACACCTATCGCCATCTAGCTGACAAGCAAAGGGAATAAAAATATTTTGAGAGGATGCAGAGCAATGACTTTAGATTCTAGAGCCCTTTGTTGTATGCCTATATGGAATTTTTGTACATATTTTACATATTGGATATATTTGACATTGTATGCCTATATCGCATTCTTGTAAGCCTATATGAACATTTTGTATATATTTTATACTTATATCAACATATATTGATGTATTCCTACATGGCTATTTGGTTAATACAAATCTTTTTTATCAATGGTGTCGATATTTACATTATAAATACATGGTTCAATAGATATGAGTTACGTGTATTCAAGTGTATACTTTACAACTTACGTGTATACTTTGTGAATTAAACGTATTCCAATGTATACTTTGTGACTAATGTGTTTTCATGTGTATACCTTGTATCCATGATGCAGAGTGAGTAGGGGAAGCCTTATTCTTGACGACAAACAATCCTCTTTCCATAGCTCTCTCAAATACTCTTTAAGTGGACCTTTCAAATCCACTTCTCAAACAAGGAGACAACCCAACCTTCCACAAGGGTTTTCAAGGACAAACAATATACACTAACTTGGAAATGTTTGAGACACCTTTCCCATGACAAAACATGACAAAAAACTCAAGTTGCAACTAGAACACTTCATTTCCCCATCGCTTCCAAGACTGACCTAGAGGTTCTTGTAACCTAGATATCTTAGCCCTTTTACTTATTAAGGAGAATAACAGATAGAATTTGTACTCTTAGCTCAAGTATGCTTGAGTTATCTTAAAAAATAAGAAGATATTGTTAAAAGAGTAGAACATTTCCACTTTTTGAGCCGTCTTTCATCTATTTTCTCTCTCCATTTTATGTGAAATAATATCTCAATCCATTATATGGATCAAATCGTTTGATCGAAAATAGAATTTTCTTGTTCTGAGATCTATTTTTCTGAACATTAGGTCCGAGCTGTACTCTGGTGGTTCCCGTCCTTACGGAATGATAGCAACATACATTTCGCTATTTTCCACGTTGAGCAATAGGAATGTTTGATCCTTATAGAATTGGATCAAGTTTTCTAAGTTATTCTGGAGCTCAATGTATTTTTACAAAATGGTTATAGCTCATTTACATTAACCCTGGACTAATTGAAAAATAAATTGATTGGTCAAGCTCCATTATTAAACACTTTTTAAGGAGATAAATGTTGAGCTAAGAGCATCTTCGAGTCAAAATGGCGGATGTCATAATCCACAGAACTAATCATGTCGTTCAAGTCGCACGTTGCTTTCTACCACATCGTTTTAGGATCATAAGATAGATCTCTTTATCTGATCCAAAATGGATATGTAATTATGAATAGTCATTAACTCAATTTCTACAATACATTTTTAGAATTATTTGTTCTAGTTAGCTAGGTATTCAACTTTAGCTGGACAGTAATGGTTTCAATCCCCTTTTGTCGTGCAAATTTATCAGTATTTCTTTCTACCTTTTCTCTCCTTAATTCTAGTTGACTTTCAGGATTCCAAACTAGGTCTATATCCGTAGACAATGATTTGGATATTAAGTATCATGACCACCAAAAATATCTAGAAGATGGTCCTCCATACCCAGAGCAAATGAGTTATAAATTAGATCACTATTTGATTAGTACCTTCGTAACCTAGAAAGGGTCGGTATCCCAAGGGAAAATTTTGTATATGAACTGGTGCAGAAATAACTCCACAAGGAATATCAAGACGTTTACCAATATGACGTTCCATTTGAGTACCAAATATTGCAGATGGTTCCATGTGAGCGATCATATCTCCTACCTCAGCATGATCATCTGTGATAAGTATTTCATCGCAGAAACCTTGGATTTGCTCTTTGAACCATTCCGCATCGTGTTTACAATAAGTACCTGCACAACTCACAGTCTCTCGAACAAGTATTCAAAATCTCCTAGACACACACTCCTGCAACTAGACACATCCAAAAGCTTGGGAATCCCATCAATAACACACCTATGATTGACCAACACCCAACAACAAGGTTTAATGCTTTAGGAACAACCAACATACTCACCAACCTACCATTAGGCATATCTTCCTTGCAGCCTATCAACTAGGAAAGTAAACACAAAACCTCCTTAAAGAAAAGAACCAAGAAAGAGGCACTAGTTTTAGATTCCTTAAATAGACCACTTTCAATCCCCAAAACCCTAGGGCATGACACTTAACCAAACTGACACAATGGAATAGTTTGCAATGCCACAAGGAGGCCTAAATTAGTTGCTCCATACCAGAACCAAGATACCAAGGCACACCCCAAATCCCCTAAAACATGAATTTGGTTCTCACAGCATCATTTCACACATTTCAATCCATTTTAGTCACTCTTATTTAGATCTTTTGCTCATAAAACAACAAACTCAGAAATTTGCACCAAAACTAAGCTTGTCACATGAGGATGCCAAGCCTAGGGTATCCACAAAAACACTCTAAAGCCTCTTATGTTCTCCAAATACTCTACAAACATAAAATACATGTTCAACCTCACCACTCCACCAAGAATCAGACTTTGAACATGAGGGAATGGCGAGTTGTGAGCCTCTTTCTGACCAAACCTTGATTTTTGAGGGTTTTAGACCACCTTCTGAAGAATGCAAATAACTTCCTCAATACTTTGTGGAATTGGACCAAACCACTACCAAAAGGAATATATCTCACTCCCCTATCAAACCATCACAACCTTGTGTCTGTACAAAGCGTACCCTATATGTACCACGAGATTTAGCAACAATTTTTACACAAAAATAAGAGAAAAACATAGTTCTTTTGATTCAATCTTCTTCAAAACTTCACCATCAATCTTGCCTCTACCAAGAGAGGCCTATTTGAACATTTTCAACCTCCTCCCAACATCCCTCAACTATATTTTTAATTAGAGGGCCGTTGGGAAACCAAAAAACTCCATTTAACCCCTAATTGCCTAGTTAAGACAACTTAACACAACACACCTAGAACTCGACTTCCTTACCAAAAAAAAGATGTTTAAAACACCTCCAAACCTACCAATTTATCAAGATAACTCCCCTCTATTACTTTGTTACATCATGGCACCTTGATTCATTATTTGGCCTCGATGCACCAAGTTTACATGGTGAGGAGGAGACCCATTACAATCAGAAAAACTCATCACCAAACTTAAAATCCTATTACAAATCATTGAATATGGTCCTTAGGACCTTATTACATCACAAAAAACTTTAAAACCAAAACAAAATCCAATCAAAGCCTCAAGGAGGCATGGAGACCCCAAGGTAACCCTGTACCATGCACTCAGGGTGGAAGAGATATCAAGTACCACCTAAGATCAGTTGCTGCAGAGTAGTACCATTCTGATTGATGTCTTCTTCACTCATCAAATTTGCATCTTCAGGTGGAAGATCCTACCATTTAACCAAATATTCATTATATACCTTTTTCCTTTTCCATTTTACCTCTTTGGTGTCTAGAATGGCTTCAAGTTTCAAGGGTTCAGATGGTAGAAGATCCTGCACCCAATCTTCATCAACTTCAAGACCTACACCTACATCCAAAGATCCCTTAAAGGGGTACAAGTCAGCAACATTAAAAATGGGGGAGATATCCACTCTAGGAGGGAGTGCTATCTCATAGGTATTTTTCCCAAACTTGTGAATGATCTTGCAAGGGCCTATTTTCTTCATTTGTAGCTTTGTGTATTTCCCCTTAGGCAACCTCTCCTTCTTCAAGTATGCAAAAACCAGATCTCCCACCTTATATTGAGCATTCCTTCTTTTCAAATCTTCCCTCTCTTTGTAATGATCCACACTCTTCTTGAGATTTTCCTTCACTTGATCATGAAGAGATTTCATGGCTATGGAAAACTCCTCTCCTTCTGCACTCCTCTTCTCCATTCCTTTCAGATCTCTTAACTCAAAGATTCCCCTTGGGTTCATTGCATACACTACCTCAAAGGGAATTTTTCCTATGCTTCTATTGATGGAGTCATTATAAGCATACTTTGCTTGAGGCAACACCAAATCCCATTGAACACTATGTTCCTTTGTCAAACACCTTAAAAGATTACCAAGTGATCTTTTGACCACCTTTGTTTGTCCATCCATTTGAGGATGGTAGGAAGAACTATACTACAAATTAGTTCCCAACTTTCTCCATAAGGTCCTCCAAAAATGACCTATGAACTTGGAGTCCCTATCAGATACAATTCTCATAGGAATGCCATGCATTCTCACAACCTCCCTAAAAAATAAACCTGCAATGTTAGAAGCATCACTAGTGCATCTACAAGGAATAAAATGGGCCATTTTTCTAATCTATCAACTACTCCAAAGACACTATCAACTCGGCCTTTGTGTCTTAGGCAGTCCTAAAACAAAATCCATACTTATGCTCTCCCAAGGTCTATTTGGGATCTGTAGAGGTTGATAAAGACCAGCATTTGAAGTAGTCCCTTTTTCTCTTTGAAATATGGTGCAAGTTTCCACAAACCTTTTCACATCCATTTGAATTTTAGGCCAAAAGTAGAATCTCCTAACCTACTCCAAAGTTTTATCAAGTCCAAAGTTCCCTCCAAGACTCCCACTATGCTTTTCTTTTATTATGTTCTCCCTCATAGAGCACTTGGGTATACACAATTGAGCCCCTTTAAACAATAGACCATCTTGCAACATATAATCAACATAATCACTGTGAAAAACATCAGAAAAATGAGAACAAACATCAAAAGTATCCTTGAAATCTTCATCCTCCTTATGCATTCCTTTAAGAGCTTCTATGCCCAAACATTGCAATTGAACTTCTTGAACCATCATGACCCTTCTACTAAGGGCATTTGCAACTTTGTTTTCTTGGCCCTTCTTGTGCTTTATGGGGAATGTATATGGTTGTAGGTATTCAACCCACTTCATTTGCTTTTGGTTCAATTTTTCCTATCCATTCAAGAAACTAAGTGCATGGTTGTCTGTGAATACTATAAACCCCTTTGGTAACAAGTAGTTCCTCCATTTCTTTAAAGCTTGGACCATAGCATACAATTCAAAATCATGTGAGGAGTATTTTCTTTTAGCCTCATTTAATTTTTCACTAAAGAATGCAACTGGTCTGCCCTCTTGACTCAAAACAAAACCTATTGCTTGACTACTTGCATCACACTCAATAGTAAAAACTTTATTAAAATTAGGAAGAGCAAGGATAGGTTTCTATGATACCTTTCTTTTCAAGTACTCAAATCTTTCATTTGCTTCATTGGTCCATTGAAACTTACTCTTCTTTTCTCCTTTGATTGTATCTATGATGGGTGCACAAATGTGGTTGAAAATTTTGATGAACTTCCTGTAGAAGCTTGCAAGGCCATGAAAGCTCCTCACATCACCCACTGACTTAGGTGTTGGCCAATTAAGAATAGCCTCAACCTTTGATGGATCCATTTTCAAACTACCTTGTGAGATGACAAATCCAAGGTAGACCAATTCTTCTTTCATAAACTCACATTTTTGTAAGTTGGTCAGAAACTTCTCTTCATGCAGCCTTCTCAAGACCTATCCAATATGCTCTAAATGCTCCTCCTTGGTCCTGCTAAAGACAAGAATGTCATCCAAATAAACCTCAACAAATTTTCCAATAAAAGGTTTCAATACCTCATTCATTAGCCTCATGAAGGTACTGGGGGAATTAGACAAGCCAAAGGGAATCACCATCCACTCATAAAGACATTCATTGGTCTTGAATGTTGTTTTCCATTCATCCCCTTCACGAATCCTAATTTGGTGATACCCACTTTTCAAATCAATCTTTGAAAAGTAGCAAGCTCTTGCTAGGAAATCCATAAGATCCTCCATCCTTGGCATAGGAAACCTATATCTAATGGTTATCCTATTTATGGCTCTTGAATCAATGCATAATCTCCATTTACCATCCTTCCTTGGAGCTAACATAGTTGGAACAACACAAGGGATTAAACTCTTCCTCACTAGGCCCTTATCCAACAACTCTTGCACTTATTTTCCTATCTCTTCATTTTGGGCTGGTGTCATCTTGTAGGCAGCCTTATTGGGAAATGTAGCACCTGGTTTCAGGTCAATATGGTGATTGATATCTCTAATTGGAGGTAGGGAGCTAGGAAATTCATCCACCACAATCTCCTTGTACTTCTCCAACAAGGTTTGGACTTCACTAGGTATAGATTCTTCTTTGTTTGAGGACAAAATAGACCTGCATTTTGGCTTAACAACCAAGGAAAACCATAGACTTCCCTCTTCCTTTAAGGTATTCAAAAACTTCTTCTCCCCTACCACCATAATGCTAGACCCAAGTTGTTTATCTATACCCTCATCCGGTAAAGGACTCATAGTGAAAGTGTGCCCATCTTTTGTGATCATGTAAGTATTTTTATGCCCATTATGTTGGGCTTTCCTATCATACTACCAAGGGAGACCTAAGAGTAGATGGAAAGCATCCATGGGAATAACATCACACAAAATTTTATCCTTATACTGCCCAATTTGTAATTCTACCCAACATTGTTCATTGACAAGCACTTGTTGGCCTTTGTTCAACCAAGAAACCTTATATGGTGTAGGGTGAGGGATCTTTTTCAGTTTTAATTTCTCAACCATTTCTAGAGACACTAAATCATCAGTAGAGCCTAAGTCTACAATTACCTTGCATACCTTCCCATGAGATTTGCATGTAGTCCTGAACAAGGACTTCCTCTATGGTGGCTCCTTAGCACTTGGTACCTTGAGAAGTGTTCTCCTCATCATCAAGCTCTCTCCAAATTCAGGATCAACGGGTCTAGAAGGTGAATTTACACTTTGAGCATCCTCCTCTTGCACCAATTGTTTTCCCCTATCCCCACTATGAGAGGTTGAAGCTTGCTTCTTAGGACACTTGAAGGCCGGGTGTCCAAATTGGTTACAAGTGTAGCACCTTCCAGAGAATGAATTGGAACCTCTTTCATTGAACCTGCCCCTTCCATTAGACCTCCTACCTCTGAATCCTCCTCTTGAATCTTGAATTTTTTCCTCTTTTCCTCTTGACTCCCCTTGTTGTCTTTGTGATTGGTTTCTACCACCAAAATTTCCTCTTACTTTGGAGTTTCTGCCTCTACCCCCCTTCCTTGCTGCTCCTGCTTTCTTTTCAACTTCTCCTTTTCCTTGCATGCTACTTGGAAGCACTCTTCCACTGTCTTAGGAGTCACTAGACTCATCTCATCTTGGATTGAAAACCTTAGGCCATTCAAATATCTATCCACCTTCTCCTTTTCATTCTCTACATGGCCACACCTCATACTAAGTTTGTGAAACTCCTCAATATAGGTTGCCACATCCATATCTTTTTGTTTTAGGATTTGTAGCCTTCTAAACACTTGAACTTCATGATCTTCAAGAAGAAATTTTTCCTTCAATCTGCTCACCATTTTGTCCCAAGAGGTTATCATGTTCTTACCCTCTTTCACTCTTTCTCCTTGGTAGTAATTCCACCAATTCAAAGCAACCCCATTCAAATTAGTCTTTGCAAATTTAACCTTCTTATCTTCTACCATCTCCTTATATTCAAAGTAGTTGTTCAAGGCATCCACCCTTTCTAGTAGTTCCTCAACATTCATATTTCCCCCATCCATTGGAATGTCCATCTTTACTTCAGTGGCTTCTTCTTTTATGGTTTTCAAGGCTCCAATGAACCTTCTCTCTTCAGGAGGTATCTCTTCTTCTTGATGGCTTTCATCTCCACTCTCCACCTCCTCTTCTGAGGTGCTCTCTTCCTCAACATTCCCCTTCTTTCTCTCTAACGCCTCTATCCTATCTCTCAAGGCCTTCATCTCCCTTGCAACCGCAGACCCACCTTTTGGATGCATCTTCCTTTATTCACCACAACCTCATATTTCTCTTCACAAATTTCCCAATCAGAACTTGGCTCTGATACCACTCTGATGCAGAGTGAGCAGGGGAAGCCTTATTCTTGATGACAAACAATCCTCTTTCCACAGCTCTCTCAAACACTCTTTAAGTGGACCTTTCAAATCCACTTCTCAAACAAGGAGACAACCCAACCTTCCACAAGGGTTTTCAAGGACATACAGTATACACTGACTTGGAAATGTTTGAGACACCTTTCCCATGAAAAAACATGACAAACAACTCAAGTTGCAACTAGAACACTTTGTAACTTAGGATTTCTCTTAGGTTTAGATTCAGGTTATCAAATCAATATAAAGTACAAAACCCAAATAATTACAAAGAACAAAGGAAGCAAACGTAAATGAAACAAGTATACCTAATAATTGCTCAAGCCTCCATGACTCACCTTTATAACACCTTCTTACTTGTTGGATGATACTTTGCCCTCAGATCTGTCATGCGAGCAATCTGCAAATATATGCCTATGTCCTACACCAAGCTTTGAAGGATTTTAGATATGCCTAATGCCTATGCCTAAATGACTATGATTGACATAACCCAAAGTGATCAAATAAAAAGACTAATTGCAATGAGAAGCCTAAGTGTGCAAGTGCATGAAAGTATGTAAAACCTATAATAGTACCTTATAAAATGCGTGTTAATCGATGAATTTTGAGGAAAATGGCATTTTATAGAAAATTTCCATTTGAATGGACACTTTTCTTTAATTTTTCAAAAAAAAAATGAATCTAATTAAAAAAAATCCCTAATTAGGGTTATTAATTTAGAGGTAGACTAAAAATTAAATTTACCAGATCTAAAGACTTACAACACATAAAATAATTTTAACCCTTATTTTTGAAGAATCATAGAAATGAGGGAATGGCGAATTTTGGAAGGTTTTAGACTATTCTAAAAATAAGATAACCTTTATAATTGCCCAAAATGATTACTATTGAACATCTTGGTACAGAGCAAGTCCATACCGCAATTGGAAATAAGGAGAGTTCTTTTAAATTAACTTCCAAATGCATTTGACATTCCTTGAGAGAGGGTAAATTGGGAAACCAACAAACTCCATTTAACCCCTAAGCTTGTAGTTAAGACAGCTTAACACAACAACCTAGAACCTGACTTCCTTACAAAAAAAAATATGTTTAAGACTCCTCCAAACCTACCAATTCATCAAGGTAACTACCCTCTATTACCTGGTTGCATCATGGCACCTTGATTCATTATTTGGCCTAGATGTACCAAGTTTACATGGTGAGGAGACCCATTACAATCAACAAAACTCATCACCAAACTTAAAAGCCTATTACAAATCATTGAAGATGGTCCTTAGGACCTTATTACATTAACAACAACTTGGAAACCAAAAAAAAATCCAATCAAAGCCTCGAGGAGGCATGGAGACCCAAAGGTGCCCCTGCACCAATCCATGCATATACATTGTATTAATTTGTGTATACTATGTATTCATTTGTATACTTCAAGGCTTACGTGTTTTTGAGTACTTGTGTTTAACTTATTCACATGTATGCTTGACTTATTCATGTGTATACTTATTAATTGGTTAGCCCTAGCATTGATCATTGTTGTCCTTCATGGTTTGTCTTGAATATTTTTTATTGATGCTAAAGAACTTTATTAGTTGATGCCAAATAACTTCAATATTTCTAGGAATACTAGTAGACTTACAAATTACAAAATTGCACAAATTGAAAAGAAAAGATCAACTGTAAATTAATGCACTAATTATTAACTTGTTAATTGATTAAGAATAAGTATAATATATATCAAAATATGAGCCTTATAGAATGGAAACTGCCAACTAAAAAATAGGCAAAGCATTCCCAATACTTTGAAAGCAATAATCCACCCAAAATTGGAATGGGGGAGAAGGTTTATTTAAGATCCTTGAGCAATGTATTTCCTAATGCTCTCTTGTTCTTAAATATCTCAATTTAGTTTAATCCAAAGAGTTCCATGAAATTATTTATCTAAAAGAAAAAAACATGTTTTCAATTGGTATTCCATGAGATGTTTCTTAAAAAGATTCCAGTATATTTTATCTTTTGATTGGAGCAACTCAATTAAGCAAAGGATACATAATCTTCACAATACTTGCAAAACATAATATTCATAGTAGATGATGAGTAGTTAACTTCTTGACACATTATCATACAAACATTTATCTTGAATAGTCTTCAAAACATTTTATGATGTTTTTGGTCTCTCTTTAGGACATTTTATGATTTTTTTGTCTTTTTTTCGTTATATTATGATTTTTGATCTTATGTCGTTTTTTGGATATTACAAATGTATATGAAATGGACTGGGAAGCACATAATTAAATACATGATCGAAATGGGCCTTAAAATACCAAAATTATTATGACACGAACGTTAAATGACATGGAGCATGCCGTTTTCTTGAAGGAGGATGATGACATAGCAAATCAATCAAATGGAAATGACAAATACTTCACAACGCAGTTGTTAGTTTGGAAAATAAAAATGTTTATGGTTCCACATTTACGCATTTATGATGGTGTATATTAGATAAGGTGGCCTTGGTAAAGGACAAGACTTGCTAACTTGGGATTTCATATGATTTTTTGGGATCTTGGTAAAGGACGTCAGACTATGACTCAATTTCGATTGTTATTTTGCCATCATAAGACTGAAGGATAGACATGTCAGGAGTTTTCCCAAAGCATGATTTATGTGCCAGTTTTATGTCATAAGTGATTTTTTGATGAGCGTCAATGTCATGAGGAAGGCATGGGAAATGAGACAACTTGCCCCCAAGTGTAAAAGTCCACATAGACGATTTATTTTACACATGACGCCCGTTTGCCAAGTTTTCATCATGGTACTTATCCAGGGCACCTGTTTGCCAGGTTTTCACCATTGGATGAAATTTTTCTCTTTACTATTTTCTTGACTTTTTTATTTTTTTGGTGTCACCAAGACGCCTGTTTGCTAGGTTTTCATCAAGGTGACGATTTTTTGATTTTTGATTTTTTTTTTGTGTTTTTGATATTGTGGATAGCCTAGATGCTTTAGATTACCATTGATTGTTTTGAATCCACTGACAATGCCGATGTAGAGACTAGTGATATGATATGCCAATAATGACCTTGCTGAAGGAGTTGTCTTGTCAGGATCGTAGCACTTGTATACAACTGATCGATGTCATTGTGATCCTTTCTGATACTAGAGTTGGCCTTATCAAAATACGCATATCGCAATAGAGTACCATGAGAGTCCTTGTGGTAAAGAGTTGCTGCCATGATGTGACGGATTTGTGATGTGGGATTTTTGGACTTTAGGCAAGATGTAGGATTATGATAGATGATGGTAGATGTGGAAAGGTTGTTTGGACATTTGGATGAATGACTTTTTATTTTCCAAACTTGGGATGGTGGATGACGGATTTTGGAGGGATGGTGTTTGGAACCAACACTTTTATATGCCTTGATTGATAACCATTTTGAAGGAGGTGGACATGTGTTATATGTGGGAGTCCTCTTATATTGTGGCTCCACATTGTGATTGACTTTTTCTTTTGACATATTTTCTTTGCTTGATCCACTTTTCTTTGGGATCCATTTTAATTTCATTTGTTCACTTGTCTTTTTGTCTGATTCGATGGCCTTTGACATTTGATTTTGATCTTTTGACTTGTAATACTTTTGTTTTTGTTGGTTCCAAAGGGAAGGTTTATTTATGATGGAATGGCGGTTCATGGTGTGGGTGGAGGGAGTGTTGGCAGCAATCTTATGACAAGGATTTCTCATGGACTCCATTTTGACGTTTGTATCTGACAAAGTTGCCCCCATTATTGAGGAGGTACCACTAACATCGTTTGATTTACTAACTGAGGAATAACCAAGACCTTGATGTCTGTAATTTTCCTGAAGCTATATTGGTTCTAGAATGCTTTGCTCGTGTATGCCTAGTCCTTTGCCTTGATATTGCATGCTTTGAAAGATTCTATTTGCGATGAGGTATTTATTGTTTTGAAAGCAAGATGCTAACCTGTCATGATGTCTATGGACACTGTCACTTGTAATATTTTCATCTGCAAGAAAGTCTGCTCTAACAAAGATAGATGACCCTAGTTGATAAAGTGTCTTAGCTTCATTGTCATGCTGGACATATTCCTGACTGATATCTTTGGTCTAATCGTGTGACATGTCAAGTTCAGTAGATTCTGTTGGTGCTTCCAAGGCAATGTCGAAGCCATCATTATGTTTAGTGTCATAGAGTCCAATGATTTTAGCTATAACTTGATCATATGCAAGCATGTCCCTAGTGGAAGATTCTTGTTCTGGAGGAATATCATCTGTGTCCCATGGAGGCAAGTGTCTCATCGTGGGAAGTGTCAATAGTCGAGGCCTTTAGAAGGTCAAAAAGTGTTTGATCATGAATGGCGTAAAGGTCAAGGAGTGGATCATCTTGGATTTCTTGGTCAACAATAGGGTCTTGGTCAAAGATGGGGTTGTCGTAGATGATATAATCAGAAATGGAATTTTTGTTAAGGATAGGTGTGTTTTGGATGTCATGATTATTTTGAAGGACATCTTGAATGAACTTTGAGATAGGGTCATGAGATGGACTACCTTGTTCTTGACATGAGGGTGACATTATAAGGTCATGCTTTGGGCTTTCATTTTGACATGTATCATCAAGTTTATTAAATGGGATCTGACTTTGGACTATGATAGAATTTTCATGACTAGATGTGGCTTGTGAGGGGGTGACTTGAAAAGGATTAATGACCAAAGGACTAGGATAGGATGTGGGAACTTGGACTGGACTAGTATATGAAGGACTAGGATAGGACATGGGGACTTAGACTGGACTAACATGTGAGGGACAAGGATAGGACATGGAGTCTTGGACTGGATTAATTATTGAAGGACAAGGATATGACATGGAGACTTCGACTGGATTGGTGTAAGGTTGATTGAAATAGGACATGGAGACTTGGACCGGATTGGTATGGTATGATGTGGGGACTTGACATAAGTTGGTAGATGGTTGATAAGGGATGCAGACTTGGATGGGATTAATAGGTGAAGGACTAGCATATGATGTGGAGACATGGAATGGACTAGCGAACAATTGACTTCCCTTGTCAAAGTTAGGATAAGGCTAATTAATGGATGTTTGTTGTGGACTAATGTCATGGATGGTGTTAAGTGATTGTTGATGGTGAGGGTAGATGGATGGAGGTGGCAAAGTATTTATGTCAAAGTCTTGTGGTAACTTAGCCCCTTGGTCCAAAAGCATGGCTAGATACCTTTGAGGGTCACGTAAGATTGAGTTTTCTACAAAGGAGACTATATCAAGATTTTGCGCTGCAGCTTCTAAGTCTTCTGCATATACTCATCCATTTTGGTCTCTTTGTATGAATAGTTCAGAAGGGTTTCGTGATGAAGATGGCATGTTCATGGAAGATTGCATGTTCATGTTGTGAAATGGGTCAGAAAAAGTCCAATGTTGGTTTGTGTCATAAGTGTTATTATCGATGTTGGGATCGAAATCTTGTCCAAAGTTTTCCATTTGTCATTGTTGTCTTTGAAGCCTAGTCTCAACCGTAAAAGGGATTTTCTCAAATGAGGACGATGAGAATGATAAGTAAATGCAAGGATGACACTAGCCTATGTTTTTTGGATTTTCGATAAGGATGAAAATGCAAGACTATGTTTCCTAAAATGTTGACTAGGATGACTAGGTGATGATAACGTTTGTCTAAGGAAATGATTGATGTAAGATGACAAGGTAATCAAAGCCAAAATTTTGACTGAGGACGAAGATGATGATGTTTCAATAAGGACTTAATGTTATGAATGCAAGGTCTAGGTTCAAAATGATGAATAAGATGAACAATGCAAAGTCTAAGTTCAAAATGAGGACTGAGATTTTTTTTGTTTTTGATGTTTTGTTGAAAAGTCTGAGTTGTCTAAGGTCGATTGTTTGTGTCCAGATTTGTGAATGTTGTGTATATTGTTTGAGTAATCCAGCAAACACTTGACAAGCACAATGTTTTGGGTGTAAGCAAGTACACATAAGACAAGTACAATCCTAAAAGGCCAAAAGGCCAAGGGTTTGTATAATTGATATAGCCCACCGATATACCCCGGATTGGTGCTAAACACCTTTCCTTCTCGAGAGCGGATAGCTTAGAATTTTGGTGGCATTGGCTCCCCTCCATGGCTCATTAACGTCATTCGAGCACACCAAATTTGAATTCTTGGGTAGTGACTTCCCAAGAACTGCTATCTCTACTCAAGGGGATCAGTAGTGAGTGTCTTCGGGCATGATACTGTACCCTGCACTATATCAAGCAACGGCCAATAGAATGGTTGAAAACTAAGACAAAAGGTTTTTAATACGGTCATTTCGTTCGTGGGGCATGATCCATGTGGCGAGAGTCCCCTTTCGGATCCATCTCGTCGGAACCACACTCATGATTCTTGGGTTTTCCCCAAGAATCCACTTTTATATACCGGCTGGAAGTCCCTCGGGTTCAGGGTGCTACCGGTCTGAGTCATCCTGGGGTGAGTACTTTTTCCCACCAGAACAGGCCCAAGTTCTAGAGTTAGTAACCGTTTCTCTTACACCCAGGATCGCTCGAAAGCGCAAGGGGAGAGGATACTTTGATTACTAAGTCATGAGGGTAATAAGAAAAAAAATAAAGAATGGGTATGGTTTTCTGATCACCGAGTTTTCACAAGGTGAGAGCATACTCGCCTACCATTTTGCAAACACAGTCATGTAAATTAGAAGACATTGTTCTTTTTAATTGCACTAAAAGTAAGTGTGTACTAATCTAAGAAAAATACAAACACAATGTTTTAGTGTTTATTCTTTGACATTCGAACCTGCAAGACTATGAGTTAGAAGTTTAAATTTTTTCCTTTGACCCACAAAAAGTAACCGCCAAATGCTGCCAACAAATATTAGTAACAAAAATAAATAAAAATTTAATGACAGCAGCAACTTAAAACAACGATAACTTTCTCAAAACTTAACAAAATTTTAAAGCATAGATATCTATGGAAAGCTGAAAATCAAACCTTAAAAACCTAGAAAGTATTTTCCACGATTCTGCACAAAAAAAGTTATAGGCAAAAGGAAACACGGGTTTTAACAGCTAAAACTTAAAAATTGTGATCAGTAAAATGGCCATAACTTTTTCAAATCTTAACAAAATTTGAAACCGTTTGCAGTTCTGGAAAGCTGAGAATGAGATCTACAAAACGCAAAAAATGTTTTAAAATATTTTATTCACCCATTTTTCTGTGCTCCAAATAAGGTGACGGGATTTTGTATGACTTCTTGGCTGTAACCTGCAAAACAGTGAACAAACAAGAAAACACACAATTTTTTCTACAAAACGTCAGGTTCACCAATGTAACTGAGGATTTCTTTTAGGTTTAAGATTAGAAGGTTAGCAATAAATCAAAGAAGGACAGAGAAACCCAAAGACCTATCGAGTACAAAGGAAATTAAACAATTAAACAGTTATACCTGTGAATTAAATTCTTAATTATTACCTCCATAGTACCTTCTTACTTGCTGGATGATACTTTGCCCTCAGATCTGTCGTGCAAGAAATCTGCAAATATATGCCTATGTCCTACACCAAGCTTTGAAGGATTTTAGATATGCCTAATGCCTATGCCTAAATGACTATGATTGACAATGCCTAAACATACTAAGATTTGATCAAATAAAAAGACTAATAGCAATGAGAAGCCTAAGTGTGCAAGTGCATGAAAGTATGTAATACCTATAATACGTCTGCTTATAAAATGTGTGTGTGTGTAATCGAAAAGTGAGAGGAAAATGACATTTTATAGAAAATGCCATTTCAGATGGACGGGTGAGATTACATTCCGATCAAAACCTAAAATGAGAGGTCCAGATTAAATCTGAGAATCCCTAATTAGGGTTAGGGAAAATTCATTAATTGAACAGTCCAGATAATATATTAGAGAATCGAATCAACGATGGAGAATAAATGAAGAAATATTTTTGAAAATAAAGATTTTCGAAAATGAATAAGATAAAGGCGGATTGAAGATTAATTTTGGAAGGGTCGAGAACCTGCCCGATTACTTGACTCTTGGTGGAAAGTTACCGATTTGGAATTAAATTAATTCCAAATGTGAATTTTGAGAAATAGTAAATAATCAGTTTTTGAATTATTTACCAAAATGAGCTTGTAGTTAAGAATGAGATGACATTTTAAATAATTTAATTTATTTAAAATGAGAAGAATATTAATTTAGGAAATTAAATAATTAAAGATAATTATTTAATTTAGCAGATAAGACTAATAATTAAATTTATTTATTTATTTAATTATGACAGTTAGTGACATTAAATAAATAAATAAAACTTATTTATTTAATAATCAGGAAGAAATGACTGAAGAAGGGTGATTAAATAAATTAAGCAATTTATTTAATTAAGGGAAGACTTAGACAATTAATGACGTATTTAATAAATAAATATTATTTATTTATTTAATAATCATGAAGAATAAAAGGGCATGAATTAATTAAATAATTATGAATTATTTAATCAATAGTCGAATGTGGACCAAGGACATAATTAAATGTCATAATTATGCTAGAACGAAAGTGGTAAAAATGAAGCTTGTAGGCCTAGGTCATTTTTAAGTATCTACACACTTCATTTCTCCATCACTTCCAAGACTGACCTAGAGGTTCCTTATAACCTTCCAATGTAGGAAAATCCTAATAAAATCTCCTAGACACACACTCCTATGACCAAACACATCCAAAACTTTGGTAATCCCATCAATAACACACCTATGATTTACCAACACCCAACAACATGGTTTAATGCTTGAGGAACAACCAACATACTCACCAACCTACCATTAGGCCTATCTTCCTTGCAACTTGTCAACTAGGACAGTCAACACAAAACCTCCTTAAAGAAAAGAACCAGGCAAGAGGCACTGGTTTTAGATTCCTTAAATAGACCACTTTCAATCCCCAAAACCCTAGGGCATGACACTTAACCAAACTGACACAATGGAATAATTTGCAATGCCAAAAGGAGGCCTAAATTAGTTGCTCCAAACTAGAACCAAGATACCAAGGCACACCCCAACTCCCCTAAGACATGAATTTGGTTCTCACAACATCATTGCACACATTTCAGTCTATTCCAGTCACTCTTCTTCAGATCTTTTCTTCATAAATCAACAAACTCAGAAATTTGCACCAAAACTAGGCTTGTCACATGAGGATGCCAAGCCTAGGGTATCCACAAAAACACTCCAAAGCCTTTGTCATTCTCCAAAGCCTCTAAAAACATAAAATACATGTTTAACCCTTCCACTTCATGAAGAATCATACTTTGAACATGAGGGAATGGCGAGTTGTGAGCCTCTTTGTGACCAAACCCTAATTTTTGAGGGTTTTAGACTACCTTCTAAAGAATGCAGATAACTTCCTCAATACTTTATGGAATTGGACCAAACCATCACCAAAAGGAATCTATCTCACTCCCCTATTGAACCATCACAACCTTGTTTCCGTACAGAGCATACCTTGTCCATACCACGTGAGTTAGCAGCAATTTTTACATGGAAATAAGAGAAAAACAGAGTTCTTTTGATTCAATCTTCTTCAAAACTTCACCATCAATCTTGCCTAAACCAAGAGAGGCCTATTTGAACATTTTCAACCTCCTCCCAATGTCCCTCAACTGTATTTTTAATTAGAGGGCCGTTGGGAAACCAACAAACTCCATTTAAC
This sequence comes from Sequoia sempervirens, assembly GCA_007258455.2. Classification (NCBI taxonomy): domain Eukaryota; kingdom Viridiplantae; phylum Streptophyta; class Pinopsida; order Cupressales; family Cupressaceae; genus Sequoia; species Sequoia sempervirens. The sequence goes on from VDFB02137365.1 coordinate 39,019,160, forward strand.
CCCTAATTGTGTAGTTAAGACAGCTTAACACAACACACCTAGAACCTGACTTCCTTACAAAAAAAATATGTTTAAGACTTCTCCAAACCTACCAATTCATCAAGGTAACTACCCTCTATTACCTGGTTGCATCATGGCACCTTGATTCATTATTTTGCCTAGATGTACCAAGTTTACATGGTGAGGAGACCCATTACAATCAACAAAACTCATCACCAAACTTAAAAGCCTATTACAAATCATTGAAGATGGTCCTTAGGACCTTATTACATTAACAACAACTTGGAAACAAAAAAAAAATCCAATCAAAGCCTCGAGGAGGCATGGAGACCCAAAGGTGCCCCTGCACCAATCCATGCATATACATTGTATTAATTTGTGTATACTATGTATTCATTTGTATACTTCAAGGCTTACGTGTTTTTGAGTACTTGTGTTTAACTTATTCACATGTATGCTTGACTTATTCATGTGTATACTTATTAATTGGTTAGCCCTAGCATTGATCATTGTTGTCCTTCATGGTTTGTCTTGAATATTTTTTATTGATGCTAAAGAACTTTATTAGTTGATGCCAAATAACTTCAATATTTCTAGGAATACTAGTAGACTTACAAATTACAAAATTGCACAAATTGAAAAGAAAAGATCAACTGCAAATTAATGCACTAATTATTAACTTGTTAATTGATTAAGAATAAGTATAATATATATCAAAATATGAGCCTTATAGAATGGAAACTACCAACTAGAAAATAGGCAAAGCATTCCCAATACTTTGAAAGCAATAATCCACCCAAAATTGGAATGGGGGAGAAGGTTTATTTAAGATCCTTGAGCAATGTATTTCCTAATGCTCTCTTGTTCTTAAATATCTCAATTTAGTTTAATCCAAAGAGTTCCATGAAATTATTTATCTAAAAGAAAAAAACATGTTTTCAATTGGTATTCCATGAGATGTTTCTTAAAAAGATTCCAGTATATTTTATCTTTTGATTGGAGCAACTCAATTAAGCAAAGGATACATAATCTTCACAATACTTGCAAAACATAATATTCATAGTAGATGATGAGTAGTTAACTTCTTGACACATTATCATACAAACATTTATCTTGAATAGTCTTTAAACATTTTCACGGCATAATCCTCACAGTACAATATGAATTGTTATGTTCTTGATCCATCACTATATAAACACGTCGAAAGATGTATATGTCAACTTTTTGCAATATTATTTCTTGTATAGGAAATGGACTTGGGAGAAAGCTTTATAATTTATAATACAAATAAGAAATGGACGCAAGGGTGGAAACTTTATTTATCACACCAAATAATAAATGTACGTGAGAGCATCACTTGTTTCTCCTAGACTCCAATTTTCAAGCATAGCAAATCATTTCAAATCAAAATGACAAAATGCTTCACAACCAAAGTTGTTAATTGAGGAAAAATAAAATGTTTCCAAGTTCCACCATTGTACGCATTTACAGTTGGTTTTCTATTGTTGTAAGAGAAAGGAGGATAATTAAAAAAATTCTTGTGCTTGCTAGACTTGAGGATGATCATATGATTTTTGTGTGGAAAACTCAAACTTCTCAATCGTCGTGTGTATGTTTCTCTTTTCAATTTTTTTGCATGCCATCATAAGGGATCGATCCGGTTGAATGTAGCTCTGAGCAATTTCACATGTTTGGGTGAAAAATAGGACCATTCCTAGCATAAACATACCTATAAGGATGCGTTGGAGTAGTTTTTTTGGTCACACGAGTTGCATAACGAAAGTTGCACCACTTTGCAACTTTACATTGCTTGCATTTGACACCTTTTTCATCAAGTGAAAACTAGACACCACAGGAAAATGACTCTAAGATAATAAAAAAATCAAAATATTTTATCGTAGAGGGGCCCAATGTGATCCCATAGGCTTAGAAAAAGAGTTTGTATGCGTCACAGTTTCTGAGTAATAGCCCCTCAAAGATAGCTGCCATTTTGCACTTTGGACCCTTAAGGGATCAAGCCAGTTGAATGTATCTTAGAGTGATTCCACATGTTTGGGTGTGAAAGAGGACCATGCATAGTGTAAAATCACCCATCTAGACGCGTTGGAATAGTATGTTTGGTCACATGAGTTGCAGAACGAAAGTTGCACCACTTTGCAACTTTACACTACTTGCATTAGATGCTTTTTCCATCAAGTGAAAACTAGACACCACAAGAAAATGACTACAAATAATAAAAAATGAGAGGTTATTATAGAGGGGTCCAACATGATCCCATAGGCTCAAACAGAGAGTTCGTAGGCATCACGATTTCTGAGTAATAGCCCACGAAAGATTGTTGCCCTTTTGCACTTTGGACCCTTAAGGGATTGAGTCGGTTTAACGTAGCTCGGAGAAATTCCATGTGTTTGGGTGTGAAAGAGGACCATTCCTAGCATAACGTACCCATCCGGATGCATTGGAATAGTCTGTTTGGTCATATGAGTTGTAGAATGAAAGTTGTACCACTTTGCAACTTTACACTGCTTGCATTTGACACTTTTTCCATCAAGTGAAAACTAGACACCACAGAAAAATGACTATTAGATAACAAAAAATGAGAGAGGTTATTGTAGAGGGGCCCAACATGATCTTGTAGGCTTAGAAGAAGATTTCGTAAGCATCATGGTTTTTGAGTAATTGCTCGTCAAAGATTGTTGCCCTTTTGCACTTTAGACCCTTAAGAGATCAAGTCAGTTGAACATAGCTTAGAGTGATTCTGCATGTTTGGGTGCGAAAGAGGACCATGTCTAGCATAAATGTACCCATCTGGACACGTTGGAATAGTTCATTTGGTCACACGAGTTGTAGAACTAAAGTTGCACCACTTTGCAACTTTACACTGTTTGCATTTGATACTTTTTCCATCAAGTGAAAACTGGACACCATGGGAAAATGACTCTGAGATAACAAAAACTAAGAGAGGTTATTGTAGAGGGGCCCAACATGATCTTGTAGGCTTAGATAGAGAGTTCATAAGTATCACGGTTTTCAAGTAATATCCCGTCAAATATTTATGCCTTTTTGCACTTTGGACCCTTAAGTGATCGAGCTAGTTGAACGTAGCTCAGAGCGATTCTGCATGTTTGGGTGTGAAAGAGGATGATTCCTAGCATAAAAATTTCCATCCAGACATGTTGGAATAGTCTGTTTGGTCACATGAGTTGTAGAATGAAATTTGCACCACTTTGCAACTTTACATTGCTTGCATTTGACACTTTTTCCATCAAGTGAAAAATGGACACCACGGGAAAACGACTCTGAAATAACAAAAACTGGGAGAGGCTATTGTAGAGGGAATCAACATGATCTTGTAGGTTTAGATGGAGAGTTTTTAAGCATCACGATTTTCAAATAATATCCCGTCAAAGATTGATGCCCTTTTGCACTTTGGACCCTTAAGGGATCGAGTCAGTTGAATGTAGCTCAGAGTGATTCCACATGTTTGGGTGCAAAAGAGGACCATGCCTAGCGTAAACGTACACATACAGATAGGTTGGAATAATCTGTTTGGTCACATGAGTTGCAAAATGAAAGATGCACCACTTTGCAACTTTACATTGCTTGTATTTGACATTTTTTCCATCAAGTGAAAACTGGAAACCACGGGAAAAAAACTCTGAAATAACAAAAACTGAGAGAGTTTATTGTAGAGGGGCCAACGCGATCCTATAAGCTCAGATAGATAGTTTGTAAGCATCATAGTTTATAAGTAATAGTCTGTCAAAGATTGTTGCCCTTTTGCACTTTGAACCCTTAAGAGATCGAGCCGGTTGAATGTAGCTCAAAGCGATTTCACATGTTTGGGTGTGAAAGAGGACCATTCCTAGCATATACGTACCCATTTGAATGTGTTGGGATAGTCTGTTTGGTCACACAATTTGTAGAATGAAAGTTGCACCACTTTGCAACTTTACACTACTTGCATTTGGCACTTTTCCATCAAGTGAAAACTGGACACCGTGGGAAACTAACTCCAAGATAGAAAAAACTGAGAGAGGTTATTGTAGAGGGGCCCAACGCAATCCCGTAGGCTCAGACAGAGATTTTGTTAGCATCATATTTCCAATTAATAGCCCATCAAAGATTGTTTCCCTTTTGCACTTTAGACCCTTAAGGGATCAAGCTAGTCGAACGTAGCTTGGAATGATTCGACATGTTTGGGTGTGAAAGAGGACCATGCCTAGTGAAAACATACCCATCTGGACACATTGGAACAGTTTTTTTGGTCACACGAGTTACATAACGAAATTTGCACCACTTTGCAGCTTTATGCTGCTTGCATTTGACACTTTTTCCATCAAGTGAAAACTGCACACCACAAGAAAACAACTATGAGATAACAAAAACCAAGAGAGGTTATTGTAGAGGTGCCCTACATGATCCCAATGCCTCAGATGAAATTCCCGTAACTGACATGGTATCTGGGTAACAGGCCGTCAAAGATTGTTTCCCTTTTGCAATTTGGACTGTTAAGGGATTGCATTGCATGAATTACAAATGTTTGAGGGCAGAAATAAATTTCAAAATTTGAGTAAATCTCATTACAAATATTTATTTGAATAGACTGTATGCTATATTGATATTGATATGTAATCATTAAGTTGATTTTTTTAATAAATCAAGTTTTTATAATAAGTTAGTCAATTGGTGCTAGTTATAATAGAGAGAGAATAAAAGAAGAAAAATAATGATTAGTAAGCATCAATGGTTATTACACTCACTATATTAATAATATGATGTATACAATAAAATGAGATTTATTTGGTTGTCCTAATGCTTCTTTTTGTGCTACAATTGTCTAATATGCTTCATACACTATTCTAAAACCCAAGTGCTTGTACTTGTAGGCATAATGTCTTAGGTACTTCATTCTCACAGATCTTTTACAATGTCACTCATACATTTGAGATTCTCTTATAATGTATACATCATAGGTTCTCATGATGAGGTTAAATTCAAATTAATAACTTGATATTCCCTCACTAAGCTTCACACGCTCTTTTATAATGGCTTCAAATCAAAATTGAGATTTGTCAAGAACATCAAAATAAGGATGTTGCATTTCTTTTTTGGCTGAGATTCTCTTGGATGGATCATAAATCAACATTTTCTACAAGGAGACACCAATCAATTTTTAGTAGTTTACTTACAAATAGGAAAAGTAAAAGAAGAAAAATAAATAGCATCCAAAATGGAAATGAAATGAAAATAGACGGAAGGCACTTACAGACAACAAATCCACACCAACATCTTTATTGGGAGTTCCCAGATACCTATTGCACACAACACCTCTCATGAATAGAATAACTTGAAATTCAAGATGTTCTTATAATGTCTGCATCATAGGTGCTCATGATAAGGTTAACTTCAAATGAATAACTTGAAATTCCCTCACTAAGCTTCACACGCACTTTTATAATGGCTTAAAATCATAATTGAGATTTGTTAAGATCATCAAAATAAGGATGTTGCATTACTTTCTGGCTAAGATTCTCTTGGATGACTCATAAATCAACATTTTCTAGAAGGGGACACCAATCAATTTTTAGTAGGTTACTTACAAAAAGGAAAAGTAAATGAAGATGATATAAACATTAGATGATAGCATTGGCATCATAGAAATTAATGTGCATACAAGTATAAATTAATAAGAACCAATGTGCACACTTACAAATTAATCTAATGAACCATTTGGGTCTGCTCTACTCGTTATCATGTCAAGTATTGCCTCATGGTCAGACTCATAGACCTTCCACAAGGTCTTGTTCAAAGGTCTACCCCCATATTTTGTCAAATGAACATTGGATGCCACAACAAGGTTCGAGTAATGAAGAATCTTCTGATGTGTGTCAAAGTCTTGAAACAACCAATATTTAACACTCTTATGTGGGTACCTTCTAAGCCATGTTCTAGTAACAACTGAGCCTGTAGGGTATTCAATGTTTTCTCCATCTATAACTGGGGCCTCCAATTTCTTTTTGGCATCAACATGACACAAGTAATAGTTTGTTCCCTCTTCATTGTCTTCATCTACAATAACTACATAAACATGCCCTACATTGATATGTGCAACAAATCTCTTGAAATTAGTCAACATTACAAATACACTACAAAGTAAGATAACAATTAGAATTTCAAAAACTAAGCAAGTAGATATATTACCAGGTTGAACTAGATCTTATATGTGGTCAAATTCAACTGATGAATCCATCTATATTAGTTCCAATTACGTCAGAGGGTGATACGTGTGAAGCGAGATAAGATAACTTAATGACCATTTCTCAACCCACTCCTTTGACTCACAATCATCCCAGGATTGCATTGTACATGAAGAATAAAAGCATGCCATCTTTCATGTATTGATACTCCATGAACTTGCATCTGAGCTAAGGAAAGAGTGTAGCTCACTCGATCTTGTTAGTGTACAAAATTCCTCATATGGTGCAATGTTAGTATCATCCATCAACCAAAAAAATCTACAAACTAAAGATGCACCTTCATTACCTAGACCCATCGAAGAATTACACCACTTGATTGATTTTGCATCTGTCAACTTTGCATTGTCTTTATACTTTAACTCTTCTCATACTGATGCTCTTTTCACACATGCTCCTACACCATCATGCTCCCCCATGCTCGGCCTCACAAAATTTCCACATATGTTGAACACCTATAATAACATGCATCCTACTCAACCAGTAGAACATGCATGAGTTCTTGAACTATGCTACACAATTATCCAACCATATTAAATGTTCACCGTATGCTATGCCCCTATGAGCCAAATCACTATAGAACATTTGGAAGCAACCTCGCACGAACTCTGGAGAATGTGTTCGATCATCACTAATATAAAATTGATACTCCCTCAATACCTTCCTTTGGTCCTCTGTACTATCCGCTACGTGAATGAATGTTATGTGCACAAATATTGAAATCTATGTGGAGTTGTAATATTTTGACTACACCTCACGTTGTGGCCGTAGACTATAGTTCTCTACAAAGTTGACCGCTAAAACTATGCTACCAACTGTAAAGGTGTCCTTGCATAGCTTGAATTGTGTGTCCAGCCATTGGGCTCTATGGGTATGCCTTGCATACTCATACACTATATTGTCACAAAAAATGGACATAAACTGATACATTGAAATCTTCTGAATAACCAAATCACACCTTTTTGCTTGATTACCATCTTTTGTAGCATATGCCACCGCTTTATACTTCCTAAACTCTACTAGTTTTTGTCCCACCTCATTTGTGCTTTCCATATGTTGACATATTGGCATACGCTGCAAGCCACCATAACGTTGACATGAACCATCCCAACATGTTGTATTGTAGAATATTTGGCCATCCTCTATTTCACATAAAATTTTTGATAAGAATCTCTTGAATATGTTGGTGGGGCTTGTATGCCACAATCCTGCAAAACATCATTAGTATGCAAATCTAAACATATAGAATGATAAACATCATAATGGTTAGAGAATTCAATATGTCTTCTACAACAAGTAGTGCATGTGTGATTTATCTTGACATAAAAAGGTTTAATCATTTCAAAATATCTTTGAAAAATACTAATTTGAGGATAATCCTGTTGAAATTTATGAAAAAATTGGGTTTGAGTTGTATCCAAAAAATGTTTTAGATATGGCTCATGGTTCTGACTACCGATTCTCCTTCTTACCACATTCCTTTGATTCAAAGATGGCCTTGTGTTATTCTTCCAATACTCTTCAATTAGTGTTCTCAATGCTTCAACAATTTTTTTATCTTTTCGTGGGAGTCTCCTCAAGAATGCCCATAATTCATTTGAATCGGTGCCCTTAATTCTTTGTCGCCTTTGAACAACTCTTGATAAAAAAATTATATTAATTCTCAATTGTTCACTCATCTTTCTAATGAGATGAGCTCTCTTTGTTTGACTACTTACCAAAGTCATTGTAATGACATGTCAGGTGGCATTACTATCCTTTGAGCATGAGGTCTTACCCACACTCTCATAAGCATCCATTAGATTCTTCATAATAGTGTTTTCACTTGAAGTATTTGATGTTCCCAACCCAAGAGTCTTCATGATGTTTCTATACTTTATACCCCACATCATTTCAAAAAATAGTTGATATCTTGCAGTCTCATTTAGCCTTTCAAAGAAAAATTTCCAAATCTTATTAGCATATCTTCTACAATTGCATGCTGGAATCTTACCTTCCATGTGCTGCAAAATATCCTCATCAATATTAATCAAATACTTTGGATTTCTATGCAAAATTATAGGAGGTGTTCTCCTAGGTACATACATCTCAACATTAGGAATTTCATCAATATTTAAGTGAGGTGGGCTAGATTGTGTACCTTTGGTCGAGGGTGGAATAGACGACATACCTTGAGGTTCACATGGGGATGATGGTGTACCTTCTTCGTCAAATCCGAGTGATGATGTACTCTCAACTTGAGATGTGGTGGATGGTTTCCAACCATATTCACTTGTGGTAGATGATGTCCCTCCATATTCACTTGCAATAGATGGTGTCCCTCCATATTCACTTGTGGTAGATGGTGTCCCTCTATATTCACTTGTGCTTAATGGTGTCCCTTCGTATTCACTTGCGGTAGAGGGTGTGTCTCCAACTATGGTATTCAAATCTGTCTTACTACGATGCTTTTGCATTCGTGCCCTTTGTGTCGCCAATGCCTTTCTCTTTTTTATGGTTGAGGTTCCTCTTCAATTGGCTTATTTTCATCAATTGTATCCAATTTCTTCTTTTCACGATATTCCCTCACCCGTTCTCTCTCCTTTTCTTTATTGGTTTCATATTCTTTGTCTGTTAGTTTATTCCTTGTTTGTTTCCTGGCCAAGACAGATAATTTCACCTATAGCATGGTAATGAGATGAATATGTTGGATATTATGGTTGTGTTGCCGATATGTGGTTGTCATTGATGTCAACACTATTAGCATTGTTGCATTAGAAGTTGTATATTTCAAGGATATTGAGAAAATTGTAATAAGAAGTGCTATAGGTTGTCAGTGGTGAAGTGAAGTTTTGTTTGTCAGTGTGTTCAGCATGTTGTTGTTCTAAGGTTGTGGAATAAAGGGTTTCTTTTTTATTATATCTGGTTTATCCAAGTCAAGTTTCAGAGATTGCGTGAATATTTGATCAAGTTATGAAGATTTGGATTCTAACATTTTTTTTGTTACTTTAGTTTGTGTTCCTGAATGAAGATCATGTGATTTCTGTAAGTTCAGTTGATGTAGATTATTCTCTAGTTTTTCATGATGTTTTTGGATGTTTCTAGTTCGTGCTCTATCTCTAATGCATGTCCACATTGATTGTTGTGCTCGTGATTCGATATTTTCTCTTGTGTGTTCATGTTTTTCATGTTCATGGCCGACTAAGTGTTGAAGCGTTTTGTGGATCTTTAACGAGTAATTAATTGAAGTGGTTCTTGTTTGAGGATGTTTTTTTCGGTCTTCACTATGTTATGGCCAAGCTTGGTTGATTTTCATGAATAATCTTTATTGATTTGGGATGACTATTTATATTCATTTTATTATTTCTTTAAGGTCGACTTATAGTGATGCAATTCCTTATTGCATATATATGAGTAATTGTTTTATCATTTGAAGGCATGAGAGTGCATGAGTGTGTGAAGTGTATAAGTCCTATGTGTGAATAATGTTCAGATCATTCGGAGGTAGATCAAAGAGTAAAGAAGAGTGAAGAAGAGTGAAGAAGAGTAAAGAAGAATGAAGAAGTGTTCATGTGCTTAATCGGAACTATAACCAGGCATTAGCAAATGCTATTTTCTCAGTTCACAGTCTAATGGATTTAATCAGAACCTTTCCATAAGACAGTGTGTCTTCCTTTGGGCAGTAAGCCTATTTGTATTTGAGTAGTGAGCTCTAGGTAGTGTTCCTGAATGCATGTGCATTCCCCATTCATATTTTCTTATACTTTTAATAGGGTATAATCTTGTGGACTGACCTCCACTGTGGTTTTTCCCCTAATAGGGTTTCCACGTAAAAATATTGGTATTATGTGTGTTTTTGATGTGTTTTTCATTTATGCTTTCATGATTAATGATCAGATCTGAGAATAAGGTTAATAAGTTTAATAAGTTTGAAATTCGGTGACAACTAATTCACCCCCCCTCTTAGTTGTTTGTCCTTGAGTTGCCAATAATTGGTATAAGAGCTAAGTTCCTTGGAAGAAGTTTAATAGCTTGAGGTGATCCGGGATGGCAACTTATAAGAAGGATAGTCCTAGATTTGATGGAACAAATTATTCATGGTGGAAGACTTGAATGGAGTGCCATCTGAGATGCATTGGTGAACCCTACTGGAGCATTACAAGTAATAGATATGTTATTCCACCAAATAGTACTTATGCTGAGTATAATATATGGGCTAAGGAAGCATTTTTGAGTGCTTTGAATGATACTAAGATGACAAATTTGATGGATCTGAAGACTGCTTATGAGATCTGGAAAAAGTTGGAAACCTTGTATGAAGGTGATGCTAATGTGAAGATTACTAAGCTACAAAGTCTAAAAGGGAAATATGAAAATTTGAAAATGGGTGATGATGAAAATGTTACTACTTTCATGAAAAGAGTGAATGAACTTGTGTGTGGTATCAGATGTGTTGGTGGATAGATAGTTGAATCTGAGATTGTTGCTAAAGTGCTTAGATCCTTTCCTACTTCCTACAAAGTTAAGGATAGTGCTATTTAAGAGCTTTGAACTGTGACAAATGTTACCAGAGATATGTTGATTGGAAATCTGAATGCTTTTGAGTTGAGTGAATTTGGTGATGCCCTTCCTAAGGTTGAATCTACATTCAAGGCCACTACTTTTGGAAGAGATAAACAAAGATATTATCTGGGTGAAAGTTCATCAAGAAAGACATTCAAATATGAGGATGAAATGAAATAGTCGAATGAAGAAGAAAGAGAGCTAGAAGAACTTTAAGCATTGATTGTGAAAAGAGAAGCCAAAGGACAAGGTAAGTATAAAGGAAAGTTTCCTATTAAATGTTTCTCTTGTAATAAGATGGGTCATTTTGCATCAAGGTGTCCTAGGAGAGTTTCCAAGCCAAGATTTAACAAGCCTAAATTTCAAAATAAGTGTTACTATGTTGCTGATGAAGGTGTGACATATGATGAATCTGACAAAGGAAATGCAAGTGAAGATGAATTTGTGTTTATTGCTATCAAGGAAAATAATCCTATGTCTACTAAATCTGCTAGTTGTACAAATGTGGAGAAATCCCTAGTTGCTCAAGTTGAAGAGAAAGATGAATGGGTAATTGACATTGGTTGTTCTCATCAAATGACAGGAGATAAAAATAAGTTTGTGAGTTTGGAAAAATATGATGGTGGTGTTGTGAGATTTGGTGATAATACAACTAGTGTGATCCGTGGAAGAGGTTGCATCTCTCTTGATGGTAAGCATAATACTGATGATGTCTTGTAGGTTGAAGGTTTGAGGCATAATCTTTTGAGTGTTGGAAAAATGGTTGATAAGGGATACAATCTTCAGTTCATGGATGGTAAGTGCAAAATATTGGGAAATTCTAGAAATGTGATTGCATTAGGTACAAAAAAAAAGGAAATATTTTCCACCTGAGCGTTGCTAGTAAAAGTTGTTTGATTGCTCAAATTGATGAAAGTTGGTTGTGGCATAGGAGAATGTGTCATGTTAACTTTGATAATATTGTGAAGATAATTTCTACTAAGGTTGTGAGAGATCTTCCTAAGTTGATGAAACCTACTAATGCCATATGCAAGGAATGTCAGTTAGGAAAGCAAACAAGAATTTCATTTCAGAGTAAATAACAAAATTCAAATGGATTGTTGGATCTTGTGCATACTGATTTGTGTGGTCCTACTAGAGCCAAAAGTTTACAAGGATACAGATACTTCATGTTGCTTATTGATGACTATTCAAGGATGATGTGGGTCCACAGACCCCTCAACAAAATAGAGTTGTATAAAGGAAGAATAGAATAGTTCTAGATGCTGCTAGAACCATGATGTTGAGAGGAAATGTACCTCATATCTACTGGAGAGAAGCTGTGAGTACTGTTGTGTACACACTTAATCGAGTACAAATAAAAGGTGATACTGGTAAGACATCTTTTGAGCTATGGACTAGTCAAAATCCTACTGTTAGATATTTCAAGATCTTTGGAAGAAAGTGTTATATCAAAAGAGATGAAGATATAGGAAAGTTTGATGCTAGGAGTTATGAAGGAATCTTTCTGGGTTATGCTACTAAAAGTAAGGCCTACCGGTGTTACAATAAAAGATTGAAGAAAATGGTTGAAAGTGCAAATGTTAAGGTTGATGAAGACATAGTTGCACCATCAAGAACCTGTGGATATGATTCTGGTGATTAGAATGATAGTACAAACAAAGTTCATAATTCAAATCAAGTTCAAATCATTCTGGTGAATCAAGAAGATCAAGAGGAAGAAGAAACTGGTGGAAGAATAGAAGAGAGATCAGAAGAGCCTGAAGTTGAAGAACATTCTAACAAGACTCTAAGGTATGTAAGGTTGAATCATTTAGAGAATCAAATCATAGGTGATAAGAAAAAAGGTTTTTAGACTAGGAGAAAGATTGTAGAAGAATATTTTTTGATTCCAAAGACTGAGCCTAACAATGTGAATGAAGCATGCAAAGATGAACATTGGGTTGAAGCAATGAAAGAGGAACTATAAAAAATTGAAAAAAATGATACATGGATTCTTGTTCCCAGACCTAAGGATAAGAATGGAATTGGAACTAAATGAGTCTTTAGAAACAAACTGAATGAGAAAGGTGAAGTGGTTAGAAACAAAGCAAGACTGGTATGTAAGGGATATTCATAGATGGAAGGTATTTATTTTGAAGAAACATTTTCCCCTGTTGCTAGAATTGAAGCTATGAGTTTGTTTCTTGCTTATGCTACTTACAAAGACTACAAAGTTTATCAGATGGATGTCAAGTCTGCTTTTCTAAATGGTGAATTGGAAGAAGAGGTGTATGTTGAACAACCAGATGGATTTCAATTGACTGATCAAGGAGATATGGGTTTTCGGTTGAAGAAAGCATTGTATAGACTCAAACAAGCCCCTAGAGATTGGTATGCCAGATTGGATAAGTACTTGGTGAAGCTTGGATTTAACAAAGGTACTACTGATAGTAATCTGTATTTCAAGAATGATGATAAATATTTTATTGTGGAAGTTTTTGTTGATGATATCATATTTGGATTTGATAATAGCTTGTATATGAAGTTTGCTAATGAGATGCAGAATGAGTTTAAGATGTCAATGATTGGAGAGATGAAATTCTTCTTGGGATTCCAAATTACTCAGTTAGATAAAGGGATCTTTATATCTTAGTCCAAGTATGTGAAAGAATTGCTAAAGAAATTTGGTATGGTAGATTCAAATCCAATTGGTACACCCATGGTGAACAGATACAAGTTGACAATTGATGATGATTCTCCGAAGGAAAATTAGACTAGATATAGATCAATGAATGGTGGATTGCTTTATTTGACTCAAACTAGGCCTGATATCATGAATGTTGTATGTATTGTTGTAAGATTTCAAGCTAATCCTAAAGAATCTCATGTGACTGTTGTGAAGAGGATTTTTAGATACTTGAAGTGGACAATTGATTTTGGTTTATGGTATCCTAAAGATGATGATCTTACTTTAAGTGCCTTTACTAATGTTGATTGGGAAAGAGATGTGAATGACATGAAAATTACTAGTGGTGGAGCATTTTTCTTGGGAGAGAAGCTAATTTCATGGTTAATCAAAAAGAAAAATGCCATTTCTTTATCTACTGTTGAGGCAGAATACATTGTTGCTACTAATAATTGTACTCAAGTACTGTGGATGAAACAAAATTTGAAGGATATCAAAGTTGTGTATGATGAGCCTATTGTTATATTCTGTGATAACTCAAGTGCTATTAACATTTCTAAGAATCCGGTGTTGCATTCCAAGATCAAGCATATATCTATCAAGTTTCACTTTTTGAGAGAGAAGGTAAGTGAAAAGTCAGAATGGAGTTTGTGCCTACTAAGGAGCATATTGCAGACATATTTACCAAAGCATTGCCTAAGGATAACTTTGAGTATCTTAGAGGGAAGTTAGGGGTGATTACCCCTCCTAATCAGTACTAAGGTGCATTGGTTTGCATCAATTCGTGCATTTCATGATCATATTTTGATCCAGATTGATGTTGTGGTTCCTACTACTCAGGGGGAGTAGTCAGATGTTCAGATATGTGGTTCAAAGCTTGTATAGAAGAGATCTTTGAAATTGATGTCAAAAGGGGAGAAGAGCAATGTGAAAAACATTTTGGAAGAGAAGAATCTTGTGAGGAGAAGAGTCAGAACCAAAAGGGTAAGTGTTGTTGTGTTGATGGTATTTTTCACATCATGTGCTTCCATCAATTACAAAGGGGGAGATTTTTGGATATTGTGGTTGTGTTTCTGATATGTGGTTGTCATTGATGTCAACACTATTAGCATTGTTGCATTAGAAGTTGTGTATGTCAAGGATATTGAGAAAATTGTAATAAGAAGTGCTACAGGTTGTCAGTGGTGAAATGAAGTTCTATATGTCGGTGTGTTCAGTGCATTTTTGTTCTATGGTTGTGGACTAAAGGGTTTCTTGTTGAGTATATCTAGTTTATCCACATCAAGTTTCAGAGATCCGCATGAAGATTTGATCAAGTTATGAAGATTTGTATTCTGACAGTTTTTATGTTACTTCAATTTGTGTTCCTGAGTGAAGATCATGTGATTTTTGTAATTTCAGTTGTTGTGGATGCTTCTCTAGTGTTTCATGATGTTTTTGGATGTTTCTAGTTTGTTCTCTATCTATTTTTCACATCTGCATTGATCATTGTGTTCGTGATATGATATTTTCTCTTGCGTGTTCATGTTTTTCATGTCCATGGCCAACTAGGTGTTGAAGCGTGTTGTGGATCTTCAAGGATTAATTAATTGAAGTGGTTCTTGTTTGAGGATGTTGTTTTCAGCATTCACTATGTTATGGCCAACCTTGGCTAGTTCGCATGAATAATCTTTATTGATTTGGGCTGACTGTTTATATTCATTTTATTATTTCTTGGAGGTTGACTTATAGCGATGTAATTCCTTGTTGCAGATATATAAGAGCAATTGTTTTATCATTTGAAGGCATGAGAGTGCATTAGTGTACGAAGTGTATAAGTCATGTGTGAATAATGTTCAGATCATTCGGAGGAAGAGCAAAGAGTAAAGAAGAGTGAAGAAGAGGAAAGAAGAGTGAAGAAGAGTGAAGAAGAGTGAAGAAGTGTTCATGTGCTTAACCGGAATTGTAACCAAGCATTATCAGATGCTATTTTCTCAATTCAAAGTATGTTGGATTTAATTAGAACCTTTTTGTAAGATAGTGTGTCTTCCTTTGGGTAGTAAGCCTATTTGTATTTGAGCAATGAGCTCTAGGCAGTGTGCCTGAATGCATGTGCATTCCCCATTCATATTTTCTTATACTTTTAATAGGGTATAATCTTGTGGACTGACCTCCACCATGGTTTTTCCCCTAATAGGGTTTCCACATAAATTTTTTGGTGTTGTGTGTGTTTCTAATGTGTTGTTCATTTATGCTTTCATGATTAATGATCATATTTGAGAATAAGGTTAATAAGTTGAATAAGTTTAAAATTCAGTGACAACTGATTCACCCCCCCTCTCAGTTGTCTGCCCTTGAGTTTCCAACAAAATATTAGTTCCTAAAAATTGAATACATACAAACAAATGAAATATATGTCATTCAAGGCTTCATACAAAATACTTACAATCATCTTATAGAAGATTCTTTCTAGCATAAACAAAGGTCACATGAATTTTTCTAATGGAATGCCTTTAAATGTGATAATGTGGCATGCCATGATTGCAACATAGGCTCAAAATGGAAGCATGGATAAGGCATGTAGGGTTGACAAGATAGGGGAAGTGTATGCCTCATAGAAATGGGGTCTCAGACCTGATTTCTATGAGGCATACGCTGCCCCTACCTTGTCAACCCTACCACATTGGAAAGCTAGTGGAGCATTGGCAAGCTAGAGCTTGCCAATGCAGTAGGGTTGACAAGGTAGGGGTAGCGTATGCCTCATAGAAATGGGGTCTCACAGTGAGACCCCACATCACCGTGAGACCCCATTTCTATGAGGCATACGCTGCCCCTACCTTGTCAACCATACCACATTGGAAAGCTAGTGAGCTCACTAGCTTTCTAATGCTCCACTAGCTTGCCAATGCGGTAGGGTTAACAAGGTAGGGGCATCGTATGCCTCATAGAAATGGGGACTCACGGTGATATACTCCACTAGCTTTCTAATGCAATAGGGTTGACAAGGTAGGGGCAGTGTATGCCTCATATAAATGGGGACTCACGGTGATGTAAGGGTTGACAAGGTAGGGGCAACGTATGCCTTATAGAAAATAGTTGTCATAAGAAGTCAACAACTAAAGAATCTCCTTCCAATTCTTTTAACACCTCTTCTGAGCAGGCTAAGAATCAATGTGATGAAGGAACAACAGAGCACGGTTCATGTTGGTTGGATATCCCGTGTGCACAAAATCAATTAAGGGAGAAATTGGAAGAATTAGGAGATTCGAAGCTATCAAAAATTGCTAGGCCAAAAAGATGTAGGATACATCTGACAAATCAGCATTCCCAAATGGATTTCCATGTTTTCCTGGGTAGGATGGAATTATATTTCAGACAGTAGATCATTGTTGAAGAAATACTTATGGAAGCTCCCTGGAGTACATATCTCCTCGATGAGGGAGATGGACCAGTTAGCACACATGAAAATGATAATAACTCCATTAAAAATGATGAGAGTAGTTGTGACAAGATGTTTAACTCTTCCCCATCATTCAATGACCTTGATCCTTGCATTGAGATGGACTCAACGACTGAAAAATTTTCTTTACCTTGTGCGCATTTATTAAATATGGAAAATGAGTTTACTGATGCATTCATAGATCCTCACATGATGGTGGATAAGGAAGGAACACCCATTAATGAGTTGACATAAGGAAATGACTCCACTAATTTGAATGATGAACATATAGAAATAGAAAGAAACATAGTTCTGGTTAAATTGCAAATGGATCTCATGGTAAAAGGAAATAAGTTGAGTGCCAAATTGATTTCTTAAAGGAAGGAGATCAGATGGATGTCCAAATCACTCAAGTATTGCCTAAAATTCAATCAAATCAGGCTTACCCCTATCAAGAAAATGCATTGGATTTTAATGCTAATCAAAATATTGACACAAATGAGCTTAGTGTTTTATTGCAGCAAGGAATGTATGATCAGATTTAGCTGGATGAAACAAAAGGAGGTCAAGAGGGTTGTCTAGATGTTGCCTAAAAAATTGAACCGCTCCAACATAATGAAGAGAAAAAAATAGGAAAGTATCTTGGTTTTGATTTTGTTTATTCAAATGATTTGTTTGAAGAAGATCCTCATTTATCGTACATTAATGAATTTGACCTTGACAATGGTAAACTTGATGCTGACTTGCAACATGTTTTAGTTGATGATATGCAGAAACATGAACTGAAGAAGTCTTTTCTTGGATTTGACTCGATGCATTCAAATGAGTTGTTTGAAGAAAATCCTTGTTCATCGTGTATCAGTATCTCTGACATTAATGGCGATGAGTTGGATGCTGATTTTCAAACTCTAGTGGGTGACATATTTGAAGAGAGTGCTGAAAGCAATGCTTCATCTCAAGAGGAGGTGGGTTTGTAGACCTTGCAAGTTGACAACGGGGATGATTTGTTACTCAATCCATTTGAGGAGACTGAGCTGATTTGGGACTCTGCATCCGAGTGGAATACTGAGATGTTGGTAAATGGATATCCCAACTGCAAAACAAATATCACTTTGGGTGATCCATGTAGGATTTTTCCTTTTGGTTCACATTCTGAGGTAAGTTGTTCTGATCTCTTGCTCTCTAGAAAGATTGCCAGATTAGGTAAGGAAGATGTTGAACAAATTGCTTTAGAGGTTGACGAAGGTAAAGATTTAACTGATGATGTTTGTATTTTGGAAAACATGATTGAAGTTAGTGGTCCCTATGAAATCAAACACACTAGTTTGTCATTCGAAACTAGTGTTGATTGTGATAAGGATATGCATGAAATTTTTGAGCCAGGTTTGGATGTCTTGAATGCTAATGATACATTGCTAATGGATGTCCTTTATGTTGACATTCCTATACTGTTTGAGAGAAATGGAACAGTGTTTCATGAGCTGAGACCTCATGAAGAGATCATACAACATGAACACCTAACATCAACTAAAGGTCTTCTAAATCAGGTGGTGTCTTTTCATTAACCTCTGTGTTTTAATGATTTTTAGTCTGATTATGACGTTGGGGATAATACAATGTGTTTGTGGGTAAATCGTGACAAGGCTGAGAACCCACAACTATTAATATTTCAAACTTTATACCTTCAAAATGAATTTTTTGCACATAAACTTTTCATTTCTGAGTATAAAAATAAATTTGCTAGATTCAAAACCATACCTAGCAAATTAAGACTTCAAAAAATTGGTCAAGTTCATGCACAAATTTTCACAGTTTTATGTTTGTAGAGCTCAGTTTTAGAGTTAGTTTAGGATTAGGATTGGTTAGTGTTAGTTTTTAGTTTAGTTAGTTTTCTTTTTGTTTTGGTTTATGTTGATTGTTTTTGTTTGTTTTCTTTCATTCTGTTGTTTTATTATTATTTTTTTCCTCTTATTTTTGTTTTGTTTCTAGGTTTGTTTATTTCTCTTTTGTTTTTGGTCTTTTGTTGTTTTTTGTTGTTTTTGTTCTCATTTTCTGGTTTGGTTTTGTTGGTTCATCATGTTTGTCTATGTGATATTTTCTTCTGCTCTTCTCTTTTTTGTCTGTTTCTTTTCTTTCTTTTGGGGGTTCCTCTCATTAACAGTAGAAGATGAGTTATTGTATGCAAGTTATCCTGAAAGGTGAATCTGTTGAGAGTCTACTATCTATATTTTCAAACACTTGATCAACAATTGCTTTGAAAACTTTGATTTACCTTCATCCATTTCAAACTGGGGAATGTTAGCATGGATTAGGACTTGGTACATTATGTAGTTTTGGGGAGTTTTTGAAAGTCTATCACGATTTGCACACCTTAAGAAATCCATATCAGTTAGTTTACATCGGGTGGGATAGCTTTATTCCAAGTGAAAAATCTAAAGGGTTACATTTCTTTCACGATGTCCATTGTGGTTCTCAACCCACTACTTAGGCTTCACTGCTTAAGGATTGATAGAAATGAGAAATTATACTTCAAAAGAATCAACACCTGAGAAAAAGAGGAAATAAAAGAAATCTAAAAATGAACACAATCAGCAAGGGTGATTTTGGTATCTCTACCCATGCTATAGACGCCTGGTTGGGAGTAGAGCGATGCTTAGAGAGAACTAGAGGTATCTCTGTCGGAGCTTCATTTTGATCACAACAATGCTTATGGAGGAGAATGAATCATTTGCACACACAAACATATTTCAGTTTCATCTCAAACCTCTGTCGTGTCCTAGTTTTGATTGTTTTTGCACTTCTTAGATTATCTTGAATGAGCATAAACCAAGGATTTTGGGTATTTGGAGGGTTGTGTGTTTTAAAATTCTTAGAGAATTTTCCTAGCTAAGTCGCCATTTGTTATGCCCTGCATACACGCCCCAATTTTTGCTTGGCGAAGTTGAGGACCCCCTTTGTTTTCTTTGGTTTCATTGTTTGGTTTTTGTTGTTTTGCACTTTTTTTTTCTCATTTCATCTTTTCCCTCTTCTCTTGATTCAATTTTTGTCTCTTGTTTTGTGTTTGTTGTCATTTTGGTCTTGTCCTGGAGTTGTTCACAAACCTCGGACCTTGCTTGTTTTTTCTTTGTTTTGGAGTCAGGCTTCGTACTAGAACCTGAACTTGAACATCTTCGGAAGGTTCCTATTCTTGGTTCGAACCCAATTTTGATTTTCGCTTCCATTATGTGTATGTCTTTTGGGTTTGAGTTTCGAACTGGAACCGACACCTTGTGCTTTTGAAGGTTCACATTTTGTGTTCGTTCCTAATCTCGATCCTCTCTTTACTTTCGAGTGTTGTTTGGGTTCGCATTCCTTGTCTTGTCATGAACCTGATCCCTATCTTTTTGTTGATGTATTTTTTCCTCATTGTCTCATTTCCTTTCTCCTCTTCATTTTCGTTCGTCTTCGTCCTCGCCTTGTCGTGTCATTTTTTCGTCTGGTTTTGTTTGTTTGTTTTCGTCTTCTTCATTTCTCTGCATCTAGTTTTGCGTCGTTCATTTTATTCTTTCATTTTTCCTTTATTTTTTAGCTTTCGTGTTTAAATCAAAAAATGAAGAAACACAAAAAAAATCAAAAAATGAGAAAATACAAAAAAAAGGAAAAATATGAAAACACATAAAATTAAAACATTTGAAAATTTTAAAAAAGATAATTAAATTTTTTAAATAAACAAAGAAGAAATAAATTTATTTTAAAATTTAAATAAAATAAATCTTTTAATGATTTTAAAAGATTTATAAAGTTTAAATTAAAAAATAAATAAATGAAGTTTTAAAATGTTGATAAATAAATCTTTTAAAATCATGGAAAATCATAAAAAAATCATAAACATGTAAAAAAGTAAAAACAAAATTAAAAAATTAAAAAAGTAAGAAAATGCAAAGGGTTAGGAATTACCCGAGTCCCGTTCCTGAGCACAAAGGGATAAAAGCAAAGAGAAAATTATAAAAAAAAAGGAATTTTTCAAGATCGGAAGGAACCACAAACATTTAAAAATATATATAAATAAATAAATGGTCGGGTTCAATTTTATTCCTGACTCTGCTTCGAAGGAAAAAAGGAGAAGGTCCGTCGGGTTCAGGAAAAATACTGGAACCACACATTAAAATGGTACTAGGTTTGTTTTCATCTCCCTCCCACACTCTGCCAGTTTAGGATCCCTGCACTCATCCGGTCTCAATCCCAACTACGCACAGGACCTGAACCCACGTTCAATTGAATGGCAATGAAGAAAGACCATGCACTTGACCACCGTTTTGAGCCCGCTCACCGATGGCATAAAGGAGAAGTGCATGGTGAGTGTCAGGCCTGATCCCAAATTACGCAAAGGCATCGACATCACATGTGAACTGTTCGATAGAATGCTTCAAAACAAAGGTGCACACCATGAATTTGTAGAGGCTTAAGAAGCTTTCGAGCAAGTGGCAAGGAAAAATGTTTCACAGAATGCGCCAAAGTGATGTCGCCTGGAAAAATGTTGATGCATGTCAAATGTGGAAGCTTGGACAAAGCCTGTAAATTGTTTGCCAATGAACCGTATATTTTTGGCACCATGCACCTTTCTAGCTCTTCTAGGGTTTTTCACCTAAAAGGAGAGAGTAGGGCCAAAAATTCCAAGGGGTTCATTCAAATTATGTTATGTATGATGTTGTTTAAGCTAAATGTAATGAACTAAGTGAAATTAATTGATCTAAATGACTAATTATGAATGCAAAACTTAAGACCTATGTTATGTTGGAAAACACAATGTGATATGAAAATAATGGAAAAGGAATGAATAGATGCAGAACAGAAAGAAATGAGCTGAAACAGTGTGCACCTGGAGGTCTGATGAAGAATCTAGAATCTTTGGAATGTTGTCTGAAATCACAAAAATTCACCAGTGGGACTCATTTGCCCAGGGTGGCGAATTAGTCCTGCTTTGATGAAAATTGTCAGGAACAGGTTTCTGAGTGTTAGGATCTAGAATCTGACAAAACTTAGATTTCTAGCCTTAAGGTGGGACTCATTCACCACTAATGGAAAATTAGTCCTCTCCCAAAATTTTGAGAAATCAAGAGACAACTCTACAACACTAGATATGAGGATGTCTGCTTGTTAGGTTTTAGGCGATTTCTCAGGTAAAACGGGCCTCTAAATAAAAAATAATGGGTCTTAGGGGCCTATAAATGCTATTTTGAAGGATAAATGATGTAAGGGGACTCAAAAGTGGGTCTAATTATGCATGAAATTGTCTCTTTTCTCAATAGGGTCCAATTTCCTACGACACATTTAGCCCCCACTTTAGTGAGAGGATGAACTTGCTTTAAACTCACACTGAAGTAGCCATGAACATCAAGAGGAGGGTTCAAATGTACTTATGTTAGCAAGATGGAATGAAAATGATCAAGAGGGATGATCAAGCCCCTAGGATGAAGATCCCATGGCAAACTAGGCATAAGACCAAAGGAACACACACAAGTGTTGAAATGAGAGAATCAGATGAAGCTTCGATCATCTGTCCAACTAGTTGTGGATTAGATCTAGGTTGATTGTTTGAAAAAGAGAATGTATGCTAACTCTGGGGTGACAAAACACATGGCAGTCTGTCGGGTGAGAAGGCCCATAAGGTGAGATACATACGCCAGTTGGTATGCTCTTACAAACACAAAGGTGGCTATGGGGAAAGTCGTGCCACTAAGTGGGCTTCCCGCTCAACCATATCAAAGTTATACCTCATGATAACTTTAACAAGGCACCATAAAGGAAAATTTTGGTTCATGCTTCATGAGACAAGCAAAGCTTCATATGCTTAGAACTCATGAACAAATACAAAGGGTACCACAGGCATGCAAGTTGCGTTATGCAAGGTGGCAAAAATGTGAAATGTAAAATGTAAAAGATGTTCAAAGGAGTCTTGTTATGTTCATGCAAGGTCTTTCACTTAGGTAACATTGTGTCTAATGTCTCCAAGAGAGGACCAATCAAAGAATAAAATATTCACAACTTAGGGGATGCAATGTGTCACATCAGGCCACCAAGAGGAATGTAATATGCTAAGATAGATCACACTTATGAAGGACATCATACCCAATGTCATCCACAAAGTAACAAACACATCATATGAAATGACAAGGTTGCACTAAGAACTGAAAATGCAAATGAAATATGGTAATGTATGCCCCCCACTTTAAAGGAATTTCTACATGTCATTCTATGATCAATTACTTTAAAGTACCGAAGGAAAGAAGATGCAAAAAGGAAAACAAGATATGAGATCAAACTTAGAAAGCCCTATGCCAAGTCATATGTTTCGAAGTTAGGCTACATCATGTCAATGAAAAAGAAAACAAAAGAAAAGGACATATTGCCCCCTAGAAAAGAACACACCAAACACATAAGGGATCTATGGATTTGGGGTCATTATGTTCATTGCTGCAATGTTTTGTAAGGAGCTCAGAACTATCATCATTCCCCAAAGCACATAGAACTAGAAGAATGACACAAAGAGATTGAAAACAAAAGAAAAATAAAGTCCATTTTGGGTCAACATGGAAGAGACATTGCAGTCTCAACACTTTGCATCATCCCCAAAAGGAAAACACCAGCAAAAGGAAAATGAAAAGAGAAAGATTTTGGGTCAACATGAAGGAGACATTGCTGTCTCGATGCCTTGTGGCATCCCCAAAAGGAAAACACAAAACAAAAGAAAAAAGAGAAAAGGACCTTTTGGGTCAACATGGAAGAGACATAGGGCGTCTCAATGCTTTGCGTCATCCCCAAAACAAGAACACAAAACAAAAGTGAAAAAGATAATGTATGACATATAGAAGAAGAGAGGTACAAATAGAAGAAGTGTACGATGAGAGAGAAAACATCAAACGCATGATACAAGGGAACACAATACACACATAAAATCAAGCTAAAATAAAAAGTGAAAGGAAAATAAATGCAAAAGGACTAGTAAGGAAAATTAAATTCAACCATCTAACAAGTCATCCGCTTCCCAATCATGTTCAGAATATTGTGAGGGTGGTTGACTATCTAAAAGAAGAATTGTAAGTGCCAAACTAGGAGATATACCAGGTTCCTCACTTGGTTGAGTAGATTTATCATTTAAGCTCATGGTAGATGAAAATAAAAAGTTTAAATTGTTATGCACTACTTCATCTATTTTTGTGATCTCCTCATCATCATCATCATCATCAAGATTGATGACAATGGGAGGACGAGGGGTGATTTCCAAGGAAGGGTGTGTCAAAAGTTGTGGCTGTTGGATTTGTTCATTTTTTTGTGAAGGTTGGACTATATTATTGTATGGCGGGTCAGGAGAAGGAGGGTGATCACCTATTATTTATGTCAAATGCGGAGGCTGGGTTTCTTTATTTTCTTCCATTCGAGACTGATGAGCAAGGAGATGACAACAATGCCTACACTCTCTAGCACCACAGTTGCATTTAATTTTATTGTGAATTTGTTGAGGTGTAAGAGTAGACTGATCCATCATAGGTTCCTTTTCTTCCGAAGTGGGAAGAATGGAAGAAACCGAAGAGGATGGGTCAACCACTTTCTCTTTAGCTTTATACACTTGTTTAATTCGAGGAGGTATGATAGGATTGGTTTCATTTTGTCTTGGTCATTTAAAATATGGCGGGGAAGTGTCTAAGGGTGGCTGTTCATGAGGTTGTATAGTTTGTTCAATGTCTGACTCAGGTTGAAGCATGGTTTCATCTAGGATAGGAGGAGCGGGAGTTGACGAGAACATGTTATGAAGAGACAACTTGGCTATTTGTTTGGCTTTGAACTTTTGGTAAGCTATGAAAAATAAGTCCTTATGGGGAGTGATGGGTTCCATAGGTTCAGGCCAATAGGCTTTTAAGGAAAATTTGTCTTTAGAGGATAACGGATGAAAGCCACTATGGTGTATGGTAAATATTTCATTGCCGTGTGGAAAATTCAAACACTTGTGAACAACTTAAGGGACCGCTTTCATTGAGTGAAGCCAAGGGTGGCCTAGTTGCAAATGAAATTGATTCAATTGTGGAATAATTGAAAATGTTACCTCCAAAGTTTTGGGTCCTATTTGTAAGGGGAGAATGATCGATTCAATCGTAGGGCACACAAAACCAATGTTTTTTTTAATCCATGTAGTTGGTTTATTATAGTCATCTTGATATAGATCGTTTAATACTAGAAATTATTTGGTGATCACATTCTCACCATGGGCAGGATCTATTAATATCCCATTGGTGGGCTTATCATAGATTATGTCAGCTATGTAAAGAGGACCATCAGGAAACTTTTGAAGTATATCTTTACAAGAAAAAGTGATATCAAGATTTTTGTTGGTTGGGCCCTTACAAGGGATGATGTCTATCACACCCACAAGTTCATCCATAGGATTGACTTGGGTAACATTTGGAATTATATCATGTTGTTCATTATTTGTATCAATGTTCATGACTTGAGGGTTTGAAGGTTCACTAGCCTTGACAAATGAAATATTGTGTTCAGGCATAGGATTGGTAAATATTTGTAAATTATGGTTAGGGGGTGCAATGGACTTATTACCTTGATCATTAACACCCACAATGGACAAACGGCTCGAATCAATGAGGTCTTGAACTAAGTGTTTGAGACGCTTACATTGTTTGGTGTCATGGCCATTTTTGCGATGAAAATGGAAATAAGCATTAGATTTAAAGGTGGGTGGTAAAGGTTTGGTGGTATCAAGTGGTTTGACAGTAGGAAAAGTGATCATTTGTTGCTAGAGCAATTGGTTCATTGTATTATGAAAGGTATCAGGTAAGGGAGTAAATTGTCTCTTCGGGTCCCCATAGGTGTAGGGCATTGTTGCTTTAATAGCTACCACTTGACTTGGAATAGATGGGTTTGGTTGTAGTTGAGGAGGAAGATTGAACAATAAAAATCCTCTATTTGGTTTGTGAAAGTTTTTATTGTTGGTTTGATTGTTGTGCTAAGGCTTTTTAGCTCAGTTAGAAGTGGATTTTGAATCATGACTTGAAAACGAGTTATGGTATTCACACAGGGTTGTGCATAAGTGCATGAACGAAGGGAATTTCATCATAGTTAACTTATCCTGAAGGTTTGTGTGTAAATTTTTTATAAACATCTTCTATAGATGTGAATCAAGAATTTTGACATCCACTTGAGCATACAATGACTGATAACATGAAATGAAATCAGTGACTTCCTCATCAGCATTTTGTCTACACCGCATTAGGTCATCCATTGTCGTTTTAGGGGTCATATGAACTTGGAAGTGACATACAAAGGCATCCACAAGCTCATTAAATGACCGAATGGAATGATTAGGAAGGTTTGAAAACCACTCAAATGCAGTGTCTTTTAGGGTCCTAGGAAAAATTTTGGCTAAGAGTTTATCATCAAGGAAAAAATCATTGCATAAAGTTGTATAAGCATTGACATGGTTAATAGGGTCTCCTTTACCTTCGTATTTCTCAAACCTAGGCATTTCAATTCCTTGTGGCATTTGAGTGCATAAGATTTCTAAGGATAAGGGGCTACTACGAACATGATATGTGGGTGGAGCGGTTTGACCTTGGCTAATGGTGTAATTTTTTTGTTGCATGGATGAAACGGTATTAAGGAGTTGTGTAATGATGGGATCGGGGTAGGTGGTTTGAGGTGGAAGAGAAAAGGGCGATGGAGTGTATGTAATGTGAGGGGAAGTGAAAGGAACACTAAGAGGGGTGAAGGTAGTGGAGGGGACTTGTGATGCCACAAGAGAACTAGGAATTCTAGTTGGAATTGCAAAAGAAGGAGCTACATGACTAACCTATTGCATAGTTGTTGTAACATGAGGATTGGTATAAGTTGGTATGGATGTTATGGTTGAAGGGGGAGGAACATGAGGTCCTCCTTGGCTTACAACAATGTTTGTAGATGGGGAAGTGGAGGAGGTATGTTTATTGTAAATCTCAGCAATTTTCTTCATAACTTGTAAGCCATCATCACTTTCAATCAAACGATGAAGGTTTTCTATTGTAGGTATGGCAGTGGTGGAAATGTTTTCAAGGGACAAATCTTGTTGTAAGTGTGCAAAATCCTCATGAATATTAATTACTTTTTCTTGTGGAATGGAGTTTCTTTGTGTGTCAACATTCATTGGATGGAAAGGTGAAGGCATATAAGTGGTATTGTCTATGCCTAATGCACCATTGTCCATACTAGGAGTAGGAGCTTTTGAGATCCCAAGGTCCACAACGAAAGTGCTATCGTAGGAGACCATGAGTCTAGAACTTCATCTCACTAAAGTATTATCGATGGGGCACCAAACACTCATACAAGTACCACAAAAGATGGGGTGGATGTAAATTCAAGGTAATCTAGGAGTGTTAAATGCAAATAACAAAAATTCTACTAACTGTAACAAAGAAGTAACAACAGAAAACAAAAATGCAAGAAAATGCCAGAAAAATGCTAGAAAATGTTGTGTAAAAAGTGCAGGTGGACTGATTCGTCCAGGGTGGCGAATGAGTCCTAGTATGAGATTTTTTTGTGTTTTTCAGAAATTTTAGTGTGATTCTAATGCTTTTTAGAATGCCAATGAAGGATGCAGATGCAAATTTTCAGTTTTTTCAATGTTATGTAATGCAAAAATGAAGTCTAAATGAATCTTTCACTAATGCAATTTGAGAAATCCTAGAATGCAAACAAAAAAAAATACCCTAATTGAATGTCGATGCAAATGAAATCAGAAATGAAAAGTGTTCAAAATGAAGGTTCACCAAAATGAACCGTAGATTTTTTGCACCATGCACCTTTCTAGTTCTTCTAGGGTTTTTCACCTAAAAGGAGAGAGTAGGGCCAAAAATGCTAAGGGGTTCATTAAAATTATGTTATTTATGATGTTTTATAAGCTAAATGTAATGAACTAAGTGCAATTAAGTGATCTAAATGACTGATTATGAATGCAAAACTTAAGATCTATGTTATGTTTGAAAACACAGTGTGATATGCAAATAATGGAAAAGGAATGAATAGATGCAGAACATAAAGAAATGAGCTGAAACAGTGTGCAATTGGAGGTCTAATGAAGAATCTGGAATCTTTGGAATGTTGTCTGAAATCATAGAAATTCACGAGTGGGACTCATTCGCCCAAGGTGGCAAATTAGTCCTACTTCTAATGAAAATTGTCGGGAACAAATTTTTTGAGTGTTGGGATCTAGAATCTGACAAAACTTAGATTTCCAGCCTTAAGGTGGGACTCATTTTCCACTTATGGAAAATCAGTCCTCTCCCAAAATTTTGAGAAATTAGGAGACAACTATGCAAAACCAGATTTGAGGATGTCTGCTTGTCGGGTTTTAAGTGATTTCTTAGGTAAAACGAGCCTCTAGATCAAAAATAATGGGTCTTAGGGGCCTATAAATGCTATTTTAAAGGATAAATGATGTAAGGGAACTCAAAAGTGGTCTAATTATGTGTGAAATTGTCTCTTTTCTCAAGAGGGTCCAATTTTCTACAGCACGGCCAAAATAACTCAAGGAAACATCTTCTCCTGAAATTCAATGATTGCAGGGTACTACAAATCACATTTGATTGAAAATCCTCTAGGAACCTTCAAGCACATTGTATTGGTCACAAAATGTGAGCGGTTAATATTTTTCTGTGAACTTTGCACACATCTTCCCTCCCCCGCAGAAATGAGAAGTGTAGACAAAGCACATGAATTTTGTAAAGGGAATTGTTTGGGGTAATGTATAAGAGATATCCCATGGCATGCACGTAATGAAGAAAACACCTCAGATATTTCATCCAATGGAAGCATATAGAAGGAACACGTGGAAAATCAAGAGACGTCATTTCATAGAATGTGTCTATTACAGGTGTATGCCATGAAATGCAATGATTACAAATCTTGCATTAAATGGATTTAGTTGAATGGGCCTTGAGTTCATGCATTTTAACTATTTGAGTATTATTAATTGATTATACGGATCTTTCAAGATCAGCAAGGGTGAACAACATCAGAATAAATTAAATCTGTGGAGAACATGATTTCTAATGTTTTTTTTTTTTGATAAATTAAAATAAAATTAACTAAAAAGAAGGATTTAATCATTATTCTAATTAGAGAAATTAAGAGTTTATTATATTTTTACTCAATTGGGATAATCTGAAATTTTATTAGTTACAAATTAATTAATGTGTTTGATGTTTTGTAGGTACTTTGAAAATGCAAATTATCTGATTTGCAAAAATAACATACGAAAGAGGGAAAGTTGTTGAAAAGATCATCAAGTTGACAGTGAACTGAGTGTTTCATGATCCTCACCTAGAGTGATTTGTGGAAGAGGATACTACTACACTTGTGCAAAGAAAATGTTAAGAAGTGACTCAAAGTCAAAACTGAAAGTTGCAACTATTAACTGAAGTTGGTTAAAGTCAATAGAAGCTGAAAACATAAGGTTGCCTTTATGGTGATTGAATACATACAAAATCTATAGCTTTTGATGTCTGATTTTGGAGGAAATTATGTAGTTTTGAGCTATCTATTGTCAAATCAAGCTCATTTGAAAGGGTGAGACACTTAGGAAAATTAGTTAGACATTTTGCAGATTAGTTTATTAGAGTTTTGCAGTAGGATAGATGATAAAGTTTTCGGTATTTTTAGTTTAGTTGGGGTAATTTGAAGACATTGGTTTTTGTGCACTGGTGAAGCTTACCAAATTTGTAAATGTTGTTTATCTATTTTACAATAGTAGAAGCAGCCAGAATTAAACCTGCTTTAAGTTGTTCTCTAGAGTGATGTTTGTTCTATTAATCATTTGATTTGGAATCTTTCAAGGAATGAAGTTTTATATTTTCTTTTGTTTGAATTGTGATTTGAAATCTGCTATTAATATATGCACTGTGAATGAATGGCTTTATATTGATTACAAGTTTATTTTTTCTATAGTTTAGTTTAGGAATTCCTTGGAGAGTAACAGGTCTGGTTAACTTAATGAATTGACATTATTTTATCTCTTGTGTCCCTGATCTATCTTTTGCCCTTTTTTTATACCCCCCTGGTTAGAGTAGGTTTAGATAGGAGTTTGATCTTGCAGCAACCAAGAAGCTCAATAATCAGTAGGCCCCTTGAACATTACAACCTCATTGACTGCTCAACAAAATAGCAATGTTGTGACCCAACATCCAAGACCTTGGAAGGTGATTGATTTAACGATCGTTAGTATTTTTCAAGAGAGGTAAGGTGATTACATCTTGTCTGCATGTTACTATGTCAATTTGGCCATCAACAGTAACCAAGAGAGATATAATATCCTCTCATCTACATTTTCCAGTCACTGTAATCAGATCCATCAAACATAGGGATCGCCAACTTATGCGCCATCAGATCTACCTTAAGCGATTAAGCTCTACACCAAGGAACCAAAGCTTTGATACCAATTATTAAAAAATGCAGGACAACTGAGAGGGGGGTGAATCAGTTGTCACCAAATTCAAACACAAAAATTCAAACACTTATCAACTTCACAACCACACTATTTTTTTATTAAGTATGAACATGAAATGTAGATAACAAAAACCAAAATCAACGCAATGAACACCAGATTTTACGTGGAAAACCCAATAAGGGAAAAACCATGGTGAGGATTAACTCACAATATAAAGTAATAGAAAAACTGAATACAAGAGGCTCACTACCAAGGGTTCACTTCCTACAGAAAGGACTCACTGTCTAGTAGGGATGCTCACTGCCTATAGATACAAAATATAATATAAAGATCCACCACAACAATTTACACACATCCGTAGCCTTGATTAGAAGGTTGCAGAAACCTTCAGCTCACTGCTTTCAGGAATCTAACACAATAAAGTAATGTTGCCTCAACTCACTTTCGCACAACTCTGCTCTTCACTTGTGGCTTTACTTTGTATATTTTCATCCTTCACAACTCAACTTGCATTTATACTATCTTCAACATTAGAAACTTTCTCCAAGGTTAGACACATATGCTTCAATTTATAAATTCAAATTAGGTTGGCAACTCAGCATTCCCATGGTGGAAAGGAATGAGAGTGGACCAATTAAACACTTAACCAAGACTAAAATCAATGTCTTAGATCAACCACATGCTTCCTTAATTAAATTTTTAATTCTTTATATGAAGTGTTAACACCAAGTCAACCAAACCTAATGAAAACACAAGTGAGCATTAGAGTACACACTTCCCAACAAGAAGATAACATGTGGATGAAATAACACGCTATATTATGCATGAGAACATATCTCAAATACCTTCAAATACATCCACAACAAGTGCAACAACCTTTGAACACAAAACACCTTCCAACAATCCATCTGAACTATGCAAATACACACAACTCTGAAACTCAACTTCTGGAGCACCAAACCATGAACATCTCTGCCATAACCCAAAGAACATTATTACAAGAAATATTCCAAATCCGCAAGACCTAAAACGAAACAACGGAGGACTGTAGAGCAGAAACATTTCTCCCAGTAGATAGACAAGCATCTCTGTCAAACCAGTTCACACACCGATGAACACAACTTTCACACTCCATCAAAATAGAAGCTACAAATCAAGAGATGACACCAACAAATCCCCAACAACAACCCTTCAAATCCACACAAGCATAGGATCAACACAGAAGAAATGTGGAGCACATTTTGAACACATACATAACTTTAACTTCACTCTTTATTAATTTTCTCAAAAGCACTTGGTAACTCATCATTTTAGCACATCTAAAACATCATAAGGATAGCTCCATGTACTCACAACATCTCAATAGTATCTCAACTATACATGCACAATCTGCAACAATCTGAATGATGTTGACATCAATCACAATATTAATGACAACACAACCAAACTTGCTCATACTTGCAACATATTCTCCTCAAGATTTAAACATTCAACATATTTTTGAGCTTGACATTCAAGCAATCTTCATTTTTTTTCCTTCTTCAACCCTTATTTTCAAAGTAGAGAACATGCATTATACCTCTTTTAGTTTTATTTCACTTTCTTTTCCTTTTTCAACTTTATTTTCAATTTTTCATTTTATTCCTTTGATTTTGCAAGTAAGCTTTCATATTTTTTATTTAGTCCATTTGCTTCTATAATAGCATGAATTTGCACCATTTAAAAATTCCACAGTTACATTACCCCCTACCTTAGAGAATTAAATTTAATGATGTAATTTCCACAACCGCCACCTTTCCATGTCCACTTGGAAACTCATTTATGTGTCGGTGGAGGAATTTCTATCAAGGACACTAGCGTGACGCACAAATGTCCACGCGGCGTATTGTCATCCTCACAAGATTCCTACCTCTAGAATATATAGAGGCATTACACTCCTCCATTGGACGCAAAGTGTAATGCCTCATGCTCCCTTGATTGACTTCAAACGGGATTTTTTCCTCGTCTTTCCTTTCAAATTGCTATCCCATTCATTCTATCACACTTCTTCACTCTCTTAGCAACTCCTTGGCTTCTATGCACTCACTTTCAAGCATCACCACCACCATTGAAGTTGTAAGATGCTACACTCTTGGCTCCCTCTCTTCTTGTTACAATAGCATTAGCTTTGGGAAGCTTGTAGGCTCACTCCTTCCTCCATTTTCCTCAAGAGCACGTGGTTGAGAATGTGATATCCACCATCTTCGTTCACTTTTGCATTATCATACTTGTATTGTAGCATATTTTGTTTGTGCATTACTTGGTATTTCTGTTTCTATACTCTCTTTATCATCTTTCTATACAACTATTGCTATCTGGTTGTTCGTGGAGGTGGAAACACCAAAGTGGGGGAATGATTGAGGTAGTCCTCTAAACACAACCCTAACATTTTTTTGTTCTTCCATGTGTAGGTACTTTTCAGTTGGAGCTATTTGAAGAATCAATTTGCATGAAGTTTGGTATCGCATTCTTATCCTCCTTTATCAATTCGAAGATAGACTAGGTAAAGTATTCTTCTTGTTGTACTTCATTCCTATATTCTCTTTACATTCTGTTATAACATAAAATATGCCAGTCAATCTATTAGCTTATTTTCTAGTGTTTTTATTTGTTCCTCACAATCTCTATCCTTATGAGCACCAACGCCCCACTGAGATGCTAGTGCACTGCGTTGGAGTCCATGTCCTACACTAATGTCCTCAGGCAGTGAGATGTCTAAGTTACAAATTCAACTCTGGGAATCATCTCATTTGTGTTGGAAGAATGAAGGAGACCTCTGATTTGTTGTCTTTGTTGTCATTGATGCCAACATTGTTTTATGTCTGAATATCTGCTCATTCAGTAAATTATGTTCATGCTACACCAATCCAGTAATCTAGTCTAGAATCTCTCTAAAGTGTATGTTGGCTCATATAATTTTGATATATTTTTCAAGAGTCTTAGGTGCAGTTGTGATTGGGGAATTAGCAATTTTAGTTGAACAGGTTGAAATATTTAAATGTTAGAAGTTCGTCTTACAGTTTTGTTTTGTTTCTCTTTTGGTTGACTTAAGGTGCATGTTTCATGAAGGATTACTTTTAGGTCCAGGATGACCTAACTTGTGTCTTGCATTTTTAGTTTTGAGCTCAAAGAAGTTTCATTTTATGGCTGACAAGATATTTTTAATTATGTATGCTTAAATCTAATTAGGCCAACCTAATTGATTTATGAATCGTGTATATGGAATATCTTTGTATTGATCATATATAAATATATATTTGTGATGTACATAGATGTATGTATGTTTTTGAAGAGATAGACAAAGAGAGATATGAGAGAGAAGTGATGATGCAAGATATGTGATGAAGTGATATGGTAGTTGATGATAGTTGTACACCTGCAATTCGGTGCAGGACTTTCCATCTTCCACAGCTTAACTAGAATTGTACTCAACACTTAGAAGGTGCATTCCTTTCAGTTCACATCTCTAGAAGTGACCCATATATTTTTGTATTCTGGTAGTAAGCCATATCTTTTGTCCTCTGACTGTGAGCCTTTCAAGGATAGTGTGTCTTGGCAGTGTGACATGTAATATCTTGTAACCAATTATAATATATTGTGAGGTAATCCTCACCGTAGTTTTTCCCACCTTGGGTTTTCCATATAAAAATCCTGGTGTCTATGTGTTGTATGATGTTATGCTCATTTCCATGTTCTTACTTACTATTGTAGCAAGATACATTGTAATAATTGGATGGTTAGCAATCTATTGGTTTAATAGAATACTGATTCAACCCCCCCTCTTAGTATTATGTGTGTTCAACAATTGGTATCAGAGCTCGGTTCCTTTTGAGAAGCCTAACAACTTAAGGAAGATCTTGAATTTTGAACACATGGCTGATAAAAAGTATCACGTTCCTCTGGAAGAGATCTCTACAACTGAGGAACTTCATGCTACTCTTAAAGATCTAGAAAAAAGTGAAGATGAGAAAGAATCTCTGAAGGAAATTTTGAAAGAAGCAAATGAATGCATCAGAAAACTAAGAGAACAAATCAAGGAATTCAAAGAAAGGCATAGAGAATTCAGTAATTAGTTGAAGAAGGAAAATGAAGACATCAATGGACTAAAGCTACAAGTGGAAGAAAAGAAAAGAATTGAAGAATGTTAGAAATCCAAAATCTAGAGAAAAATTGATGAGTGCATAAATCTTGAACATGAAGTGGTGATGCTAAGATCTGAAGCTCATGAGGATAAATTCAAATCAAGCACCACAAAGCTCAATGAATTGATTTCTTTTCAGAAACCCTCTAAGGATAAAATCAATCTAGGACTTGAAGAAGGACAAAGTTCAAAGGAAAATCAGGTTCCCAACAAAATGAACAATTAGAGGAAGACTCAAGGCATTGGAAGGCAGATAAAGAATCATAGAAGCAATACTAGAAGGATTCCTATTCGACAGCCTAATGCTCAAAGGTACCCATCCTTCAATGGCATTTGTTTTGCATGTAATAAATTTGGTCATAGGGTGACAAAATGTAGAAATAGAATGAATCAAAATGTTGGATTCTTTACTAGACAATGATTTGCTTGTAATAAGTTTGGGCATAGAGTTACAAAGTGTAGAAGTCATACAATGATGAAAATATTCAATATTGGTAGAATGATTCGGTCTTTTCAAGGCTATTGCTATATATGCTATGCTTTTGGACATAAAGATATTCAGTGTAGATCAAGGTTGAATGCAAATTAGTTTGATCAAAAACATGTTTTGTGTTACACTTGCAATAAACTGGGACACATTTCAAAATTTTGTAGAAGCAAAATTGAGAAGAAAGCTAAACTGGATCAAAAGAACAAAACTGTGAATAAGATTGATCCTCTTGAAGTTAAAAAGGAAATGGAAAATATTTGGAAGAAAAAAGAAGAGCTTGAGGATAAGAATGAATCAAATGCATCTGCATCTGCATCTGGTACAAATACTTCTTCTAAAAACTAAACCCAACAATGGTTTTAGGGGGAGCTGTGACTAAAAAAATTATCAAACCCCTAGAATAAGAAGTGGCAAGAAGCGACATGAGGATATATGGTGTAAAGCATCATTCTAAAGATGTTAAAGAATTTTTTGGCATAAAATATGCAAATATGAGGAATTGCGGAGCATCTTAGGGTTTATAGTGTATTCTACAAAGTATTTATCAACTTCTTGAAGTCGGAGTGCATTTAATGCAAAATTAGGGAAAAATTTGTAAGAAACAAAGTAAGAAACTATGTCGAATTAAATCACATTTGCAAATTGGAAGAAGAAAAGCAAGCTGAAGAAAGTTAAAAAGCGATTCAGAGAAGTTGGCATCAAACTCTAATTTTCAACAAAGCTTGAAAAAGGTATTTACTATTATATAAGCTTTGTGAATTTTAAATTGAAGCATCTCTATAAGTAATTTGAGGAAAATAAATGGCTACTCCTACTATTGTGGGAGTTTTTGAGAGACCCCGACCCAAATTTAGAAGGTATTCTTCAAACTTGTCTTTGAAATGGATCCCTTCGGTGTGTTCTCTCACATTCTTGTTATTTTTTACCCACTAAAGACACTAGAACATACATTCATAGTAAGATGGAAGAATTTAGCCATCAAGAACTTAGGGATTTATGGACGAAAAGAATTGACAGGAGATGATTTTTTATAAAACCTGAATATGAAAACCTAGTATGGAAGAAGTTGGATGTCTGGAATGGGTTCCCTAACTTTTCAAATGAAATGGACTCTAAATTTGTTAGGATGGCACTAAGTAGGGTGCATGATAAATTTTTGTGGACAAGTGCAGTCGGGTCAATCACCAAGGAGGTGATACAAGCTGTAACTAGTCTTTGTGCCACTAGACCCTTGCTAGTACTAAAATCTATCAAAATCGGAGCCACATTTGATGAGAAAGCTTTAACTACTAAGCCTATAGCAAACCCAACTATGAAGTATGTTGCTATCATGATTGGACAGAAAATATATTTCACCAATCGAGGGAATTATGTGTATGCCACAACAATTCATATCACATATGAAACGGTAGTAAATGGAAGAGACTATTATCTATGTGAGTTGCTCTGATAGCAACTTCTAGAGAATCTGAGCTTGATCAAGACAAAGAAACACTCGTTTAAGTTTGGGACATTGGTAGTTTGTCTACTATTTTAATTTTTGAGGGAGTTACTGGGAAAGAAAAAAAATCATATGGGATCGTAGCAGGTCAATTGCTCGTCAAATTTTTGAACACTTGCACAGTCTTGGAGACTTTAGGGCACAAAATAATGCATTAACTACATTCTTTTAAATTTTCTAGAATGATATGCATGAAAGAGAAAGGGTTCCCAAAAGCTTTGTGAAAAAGTGTGCAAAGGACATAACCTTTCTTGTAAGTATTGATGAATGTATCATGGAAGCAGTTGAACCTAGAACTCTCTAGATAGAACCATTGGAATATGAGATAGGTGAACAACTTTCTAAGAGGTTTATTGAAATGTTGCTAAGTATTCCAAGGGACCCCTCTCTTCCCCAACATGGAACACATGAGGAAAAAGCTAAGGAAGTGCATTTAGAGACTTTTGCATCTCATTAAGCAAAAACAACAAGCAAAAATGTTGAGGAATTTTTCAAAGGGTCACTTACTAAGGATGGAATTGATCAATTGAAGGAAGCCCTTGATGAGAGGAAGTCCAAGTCAATTGAACTACCCTCTAGACATAGGAAATATAAAAGGATATTCTCTACTACCGCACCTACTTCCAATGTTGTTGTAGCTGAGAAAGGAAAGAAGAAAGAACACAATACTCTGGCATCAATTGATGTACCTACCTCCATTGGACCCACTACTTGTGCTTCTAAAAGGAAGAAAATACCTCCTATTGCACCATTTTTTGCTCCTGGAAAAAGAAGAGTAAAGAAAAAGGAAAACAAGAAAAGAAATTTGAGTGATGTTATTCAAGAAGAAATTGATCTTGGATTGCAAGAAGAGAAACAATTGAAAAGGTACATAAGAAGGAGCACCTCTTCCATTAATGAAGAAGTAGAAACTAGAGTCAATATCTCCATGGATGAAGAGATAGGGGAAGAAGAAGACTCTTTCAGAATTCATGTGCATGAAAAGAAGAATGAAGAAGGCACATATGATCCTAAGGAGTACATGACTGCCTCTCCTTTGGTAAGTGATCGACCATATTGAAATCTAGGTGCTTTGGTAAATAATATGATAGATGCTAAAGATATTATGCTGACTACCCAATTATATGATGAAGCAAATGATGAAGATAAAGAAATTATTATTAATACCTTTATCTAGTACATTGTTTTGATTAGAGGTAAAAAATGGGTTTTGATGGGGCTCATAACCCAATACAAAGAAAGGCAGGCTATAATTAAGATA
Organism: Sequoia sempervirens; assembly: GCA_007258455.2. NCBI lineage: Eukaryota > Viridiplantae > Streptophyta > Pinopsida > Cupressales > Cupressaceae > Sequoia > Sequoia sempervirens. The sequence continues at coordinate 39,056,942 of VDFB02137365.1, forward strand.
CGTCATAAACCATCAGCAGCCCCACAATAGCCACAAAAGATAAGTAGGATTACAAACGCTCCAACTAACAAACAAGTACAGGCCAGAGACCCAACAACATCCTAGTTTTAACCAGGACCAGAAACCCTATAAATACACAAGAAACTTGCCTTCATCCACAAGGCGACAACAACCCATCCACTCATGGAATACATCATAGAGCCAAAAAAGAAGAAAAACATAGTGATGAAAGACACCACCGAACCCCTAATCAAAACAAACCACTGGGCACAATGCCACAACACGAACCAACAAGGCAACACCAAATACAACCATCCAGCATGTAGCAAAGCAAGAGTAGCCAAGGAACTGAAAACATCCAAGGACAACATCAGCAACACCAACTTCTTAGAAACACTCTAGCAATAGGAAACCAACTCCACAACCACCTCAAAAGGAAGGATCTCCCCTCTATTGGAGAGGATGCTACAAGCAACAAGACCACCGCAACTAGAAATCACCAGCACCCTCCACCTCCATCTCCATAGGAGCACCGCCCACCTCAATAAGAAAAACTAAGAGAGGTCCACCTCCATAGGACCATAGGAGACAGCTAACACAATAGTCAAGCAAACAACCCTAGCATCCTTTGGTAACTGTTGTGTAGTTTTTGCACACATGCCCCACTGAAAGTAGGGGCCCCCTTTTTTAGCTTTGATTTCTAATGTTTTGGCACTTTGGTTTTGAGGATTTTCTTGCTTAGGAACATGCTTGAATGATTATCTTGCTTGCATTGATGGCCCCTTTATGCTACTTGTTGAAGATCTTAAATTTTAAGCCATTTTTGGGTTTTCCTTTGATTATGGGATTTTCCTCCTCCAACAGAATTCCCCAATTTCCTTGAAAACCCAACGAGGAGGAACTTACACTGTGGTCTGGAGATTCTAGTCCTTCACAGAATTTTGTGTCAACTGGATTTCAATTCCTGCACTCTGTCGAATTCTCAGGTTTCGTTTTGGGTTGTCTTGTCAGTGGAATTAATGCTTCATTGTATGATTCCTATGGCATGTATTTAGTCAATTTTTGGGGAATTTTGTGCCATTGAGATTTTATCATTTGTCTTTTGTTGATCTAGGAGGTTTGATCTTGAGTGATGGGTTTCATTTGACATTTGGACTTTTGCATTCGAGAGTTTGGCGTTGAAATTCCTGGGTGTGATTATTGTTGCTGCTATTTGTTGGGGCGTCAAATTTGGTTGCCAGTCATTAAATAGTTGCATTCATCTTATCAATGGTATGTATTCATTTCCTTGCTTTTGAATGTTGGATGTGAATGATTCTTTGGCATCTTGAGTATGCGTGGAGTTCGTATTTTGCGTGTTTGGTGTCGACCATTTTAAAACTAGGGTTGTGCAAACGTTTTCTTAATTTTTGGAGATCTAGAAGATGCACCCCTTAGTTAATCATTTTAAGTTTGACAATGCCAACTTCATCTTCAAACCTGACCTTGCTTGTATGGTTGCTTTAGCTTTATTGGATTTTAGGTTTTTTGAGCTTGACTAATGGTCAGCCATGAGTGAGGTGTAAACGTGTGATTTTGGTCCCATTCAAGTGAAACTCACTTAGGTCTATTCCAAATGACCCATTCCTATGTTTAATAAATCGAGCAATTTAAGTCTGAGCTAACTCCCCTGCGTTAATGGCAAATTTTGGGTTTTGAGCTTAGAAAATCGATGGTTAAATTTAGGGCATCACCAATCTTCACCAATTTTCCTCTAGGAATGTTGAAAACCAATAGACAGCTAATGAGAGACTCAAAATAAATTAGATTCGAGCCCAGGGACCTCAGATTCTTGATCGTTCGATTCTTCTGGGTGAAATTGTAAGAGGCGGTAATTTTTGGGATTTCGAGACCTTCGTGGAATTCCCACACCCTCGGAATTTCCTAATTTCTCCTATTCCTCCTTGTTTTTCTGATGTGTGCAAAAGCCCAAAATTCTACATTCCTCGTAGATTTCCTTCTAGGGCAGATTTTCCTGAAATGACTTCTCAATACAAAGAATTTGAGAGATGAATGAATTTAATGTTGTGCATTTGGCATCTCATGGGTGATATTGATATTTTAAATGATGTTACATGATTTCCTTTCATGTTGTGATGATTGAACCGATGAATTTTGTGCTTAATCATTAAAATCCGCTTAGCTAGGAATTTCTCGAAATTCCTCTCTGGCTAGTTTTCCTCGGATTGCTCAAAATCCCAGATTTCAAATGATTATGTTTTATGATTGATTTGAGGGATTTTTGTCATGATTTTGATATGGTTTAATGATGAATATGTTATTCATGGGTGAATAACCTTGATTCTAATATTATGAAAGGATTTATTGTGGTTTTTTCTACTGAATGCAAGCTAAATCAAGTAAGGCAATAGTCAGGAAGACCAAGGACAAGCAGACAGATCCAAGTGTTGAAGGGTCTGCTATCTCTAAGGAAGAAAGGATCAAAATGGATATAAAGAGTAGGATCCCAGAGAGAAATTTGACTTCCATCTGATCAGAGGTCACAGATACAAATGTAGGCCAATGGGACTATGAGGAATTCAAGGCAAGGATGGCAGCACAGAACCTTCCCTTGTTGGCTAGAAGGATATTGGAGTCAGGGTTGGCCCATGTGGCTGGATTCCCTCCTATAGTTCAATGCTATGAGTTGGTACTTGAATGTGCCAGACATTATGACAGGGGCACACAAAGGGTAGCTGGTCCTCAAGGAAGAATAGTGGCAAATCTTAACCCTGTGTTTATAGCCCAGACCTTTGACATGTATGATAGGTCTCATGTTGTGGGTTTTGATATGGACATAGCAAAGAAGTATTATGATGAATACATCATCAAATCACAGTAGGTCATCAATTCTTGGTTAGAGAAAACCAAGTCTCACTTCTCCAAGCTGCCCAAGCAACTATTCAGAGAAAATTTCAAAAAGGAATACTATGATGCTATCAAACTTCTCAGTAGAGTGTTGGGATTAAAGAGTACAGGAGTATTTGAAAACTGGATGTTTCATGTCATTGTGAGGATGGAGCAAAATATTGACTACCATTGGGCAAGCATTATAAGTGCAATGATACATGAACAGATGTGCAATGTGTTGCGGACAAAGACCTTCAAAATGACCTCTTACTTGGTCTATGCACTTGCAAGGTTCCATCCATATAAGGGACTAAGCACATGGGGCGTGTTTTGGAAGGATGTGATTTATGAGGTGTACCCACAATTACACTTGGGTAGCACAAGTTATAGGAGGGTGAATGACGCATTTACCATATACATTACTAGGTTATTATAGGTTGCAGAGCATGTCTGAATCTCAGAAAATGCCAAGCAACTAATCAAGAGGTTTGGAGCTTGGTTTATCTAGTTCCCTACATTCTAATATATCAGAATAGATGGTTGTTAGAGGGCCCCATATAGACTCACTAGATATCCCACAAATCACATTATACTTTTGGAAGTCACAAGACAGATCTGTGATTTTGATGCAATTGTCAAGAAGGAAAAACATAAGACCAGATTTGGTGGTGATTTTCCTTTGAGAATAGGCAGTAATGAGGCTTTCCCCTCTATTAATTCATCTCATTCTTCTAAGGAGGAAATGAGCACTTTGGGTCTCTCTTTCCATTCTAAGAGATCCAGATTTGATAGGACTGGTGAGGCACAAAAGAGCGCCACCATAGAATACATCCATAAGGATAATGTAGAAGATTATTCGGCTAACCACAAGGATGAATTTGAAGTTAGAAAGAAGTTCTCCAGATTTCCAGTGAATTAGGTCTGACTATAAAACATAAAGGCCATTGCTGATCAAATTGAAGATGATGGAGATTTGATTTAGAGTCATGACTATGAGCCTATGAAAGAAAAATTGATAGGAGAGATAGACTGGCTGGAGGGAGAAAAGACATAATTAGAGTAGATCATGACTCCAGTGATCAAGTACACCAAGCTATGGCTCAAATATAAGATTTGGTAGTTGGAAAGTGAAGGTGTGTAATGTACTTATGACTTAATGGGAGACTTGGAGTCTCATTCTACTTCTAAAGAGTCAATTGAGCAGGACCCTAAGGCTAAGGTGAGCTCTCATTTCAAGATAAAGATTAAGGATGCTCAAGAAGAAGAAGCAGAAGAAGCGGAGAAGCAAAGAAGACCTATTGCTAAGAAAAGAAAACATATCTCAAAGGCAAAGAAATCTGAAAAAGAAGTTGAGGAAGAAGGAAAAGAGGGTAGTGCTTCAGTGCCTAAGAGAAGAAGAATAGTGATATTTTCTTAGAAGAAGAAGGAATCTTCCAAGGCAAGGGATGAAGTTGGCCCACCAGTAGTAAGTGTGGAGAGTTCAGGGGAGAAGACACAGGTGTACACAAGAAGATCAAGAACTCCCTCTCCCAAGGATGGTATGCCAAAGAAAAGTGTTCCCTTAGTTTTTCCTGCCACACAACATGATGATATCCCTCCTTCTCATCAAACTCATGACGTACCCAGTGAATCCAAGGATGTGGAGGATCACCAAGATAAAGGAGAAGTAGAATTCTAAGAAGGTGAACTCTACAGTATGGAGGCAGAGATAGAAAAGATAATGCAGTCCCCTTTGGTGACTTATGAGGATTCACCTGCAGGAAATGAAGAAGATAGACCTCCATAGAGAGAGGAAGTTCCAATAAAGACTCCTTCACCAATGCATGAAGAAGAAAATGATAAGGGAAGTGAAAATAAGACTGGAGAGATTCCTCAAAAGCAAAATCTGAATGAGGATTTCTCCAAGGTTCAATAGGATGTGGTTGGACAAGGTAATGTGCAGTCGGATTCCACTGTTCCTAGTTGGATGGATAAGGAATTAAAGAGTAAAAAAATTATGGTGGACGATAGTCCTCCCAATTGGGATGAATTACTACCAAACATAAGAAAGGGAAAACCAAAGGAGAAAGCCAAGGTTATCTCCAGGATTAAGAGAGATGAAGCTAATAATAGGGTGATTCACATTGCCACCCCTGTGCCAGATAAGAATAAAGATGAGGTGACTAGTAGAGATTACAATGTACAAACTATCAGCTTGGGACCCACCTCCATGATGCAGGAAGTTGAAGAATTTGAAGGCTCTAGTGCTTCTATTTTGAGTAGATTGAAGAAATAAGTGCAAGCTAAGCAAGATTTGAAGAAGGAGAATGATAAATTGAAGAGGTATCTGCAGGATTTGATGAAACCCTTGCAATTCATCAACTCCTCATCATCTACTGCAATTTTTCTACCATAGGAGACAATAACCGAGTTGGAGAAGATGAAAACCACTACACATTCCATTCGGAACTGGTTGCAGGGAGTGGAAGCCAAAGGAGATAGTGCCATTAAAGATATCTTGTCAACTGGTGGAGATGCTATAAGATCAATAGAGTGGTTGAAGAATGTATTGGCTCAAGATAAGGAGGATGTTGATCTTTTGTTGCAAAACACCAAGACCATCATGGAATATACTGAAGATAAGCTGATAAGTGATGAAATTATTCCTTCTTCCAAAGTTGCAGAACCCTAGGAATGGTATGAAGTTTTGCAAATAAGGTGAAGGGTTTTAAAAAGAGTGCATAAGCAAGGGAATAAAATTTAGGATACCCTAACTAAAATATACAACAAGTGCATTTCCTTCTTCAAGGTTATGATAGGTAGAAAAAGGGTTGCACCAAAACAGCTAAACTTGGAGCAACTAAGAAAATGGTGGTGTGATGTATATTCTCCAGTCAATGAGGACCCAGTCACTAAACACCAATTAGATGATGCAGCCACATACATTGCAATGATGGATAAGTATCAAACCCTGAAGGTGGATTGGGATAAGGTCGTAAAGCAGTCAAGAGAGGACATTAAGTCCATTGAAAGGAAAATTAAAGTGTTAGTTATTTCACCTATAGCCGACTTGGAGAAGGTATTTTTTATGGCACGGGATAAAATGGAGGGAGATAAGTACAAGGGGGAGAGCATTGAATGCAATGCCTCATTGGAATTTTTGCTTCTCCATTATTTATCTTCATCCTTCACATGCATTGGATCGAACCATGTTGGATATCCCAGGCTGACCTGGATGGAACACATGCATTTAATGTATACTTTAATTTATTTTGAATCCTTCTTGGCTGACTTGTTTTTGGGGCCAATTATTTTATAACCCTATTTGGGCCGACATAATATGTAATCTCTATAACTAGGGATATTGCCTCATTTGAAAGGGCTAGATAGTTTTACATTGGAGAGAATTAGGCATTAGAGCAAGAAGTTAGTAGTTATGTTATTTCCAAGCAAGTGTTGTAACAGAAGACTAGAATTGTTGCTACTTTGGATGATTTGATGCAAGTAAAGGCATTGTGATTTGTGTCCTTGTGTTAATTCTATCTGGCATGGTTCTTGTGATTCTATCTTTTGAAATTGCTTAAGCTTAGTTGATATATGTTGGATTTGATATTAGAGAACTTAATGGTGTTTATGATTTGATGTTTGAAGTGTTGCATCAATCTCTAGTCTATATTTTTTTGCAGCTAGTTGATTGTTGGTTGCTTTGCAAAGTTATCCTGGACTTTGATATTCATTGTGCTTAGTTCAGTTGTGAATGTTTTTTCATTTCAATTGCAATAGGAATTTTTTGGATGAATGTTCATGATCTGAAAATATTATGCGCCTTAGAAGATTGCACTATTTCTGTAAGATTGTAGATTTATCTAGGTCAAGCAGGAATTAGTTTCACAAAGATTGGTCCATTTCAAGTATTTTTTCATCTGCACTATTAATCTTAGGATTAGTGTTAATCTTAGAAATCTCTCTAAAACCCTTATCTCTTTTTCTATTTCTTTCATTATCTAGGTTAGATTTAGGATTTGAAATATCACCATATTGCTAGATCTAATAAGTTTGAAGATTTAGTATTTGCTTGTAGTAAGGTCCCTTTGTGATTACCAGCATTTTCACATTTATCACTAAGTTGTTTATGCATTTTCAAGACCTGACATTAGAGACCTTGGGGTTATCTCTTGAGGCTTGCTGATAGATATTTTCCTTTCAAGAGAGATAGGATACTTGTATCTTGTCTGAGTTGTTGCTATGTAGAAAACACCATCAATAGATTGGCGCTAGAAAGAGGGCTTGAATAAATAAGCTGGATCAATTTTTGTCTGCCATTTCTCCTGAAAGATTCAGAAGAAGAACCAGATCCACTCTAGTAGAGGAGGAATTTCAAGAGTTGTAAGCTCCTACTAGGTCAAGAAGGACCAGAAGAAGAGGAGAATCATCATCCACCCAGCCACTTCCATCATCTTAGTCATCATCATCTTCATCAAGTTCATCCTCATCTAATTCAGAAGCCATCCTTGTTCCACAACCCCAACAAGCCATAAATCAACCATTACCACCTCCACCCCCACCAATGGATTTCCTTGCTAACAATCCATCTCCTTTGACCTTCAATAATTACAATGTTATTCCCAAGAACCCTGAGCACTTTTGGTCTAAGTTCCATGTTAATGATCCCAATAGGACTGTAGAGGAACATATCAGGATTTTTCAGACTTGCCTTAGGGATAAAGGAATCAACCATGAGGATGCAGCATGCAAACTCTTTCCTTATTCCCTAGGGGAAGATGCATTCTACTGGTACAATCATTTTCCTACTGGGTCTATTCATAATTGGACTAAACTAGAGACCGCATTCCTGCAAAAGTTTAGGATTCCCATTAGTCCAAATGAGATTTATCTTCAGTTCACTAAGGTTAAGAGGGAGGTCAATGAGCCCATAGGGTTCTTTAACAATAGGTTTCATCGTGCTTATACCCGACTGTAGGCTCCTTGTGTTGTAGATGATGACATTGCTTTAGAAGTCTATTATGAAGGCCTTGATAGTTTGATAGCTACCTTCATGAAGTGGAGAAACAACCCTCTGACTACCCTACTTGATGCAGACACAGAGGCTATAAAAGTTAGTACTGATCTGAGACAACACTTTCCTAGGCCTTTACCATCACTAGGACCCACTACTCACCCTAGGCAGGTCCCAGCTCTCAATCAAGCTCTTGCCAATCATACTCCTATCATGAATTTGATACCTCAGTTGCCTCTGGTTCCTCAACCAGGACCTCCTGTGAGTCAAGTTCCACCTGTGGTCAGCTACCCCAGTAAAACGTTAATCAACCTCTTCATCCACAACCTCAAACAATTTTCCCTACATATTTGTAGAATTTTGAGGTATTAAACCAGTCGCTTAGCTCTGGTGTTGTAGCAGGATATCCTCAACACAATGCAAACCAGACTCCATATAATAATTCTGACAAAGAAAGGTTGGATGAGCTAACTAAACAAGTGAAGAAGTTGAAAATGGAGGTCACTTATCTGAGAAACCAAAAGATCCAACTCCAGGCTGCTCAAAGGAGTATGCAATCCAATCATAATAGGGAAAATTAGGAATCTCAACAAGGACAACACTTTGATGGGGGACAACACCCTGAAAGAGGACATAACTATGACAGAGGACAGAATTATGGTAAGGGACAATCTTCAGGCCAAAACTTTGATAGGGGGAAAGTTGGTCGAAAAGGGTTTGACAAAAGACAACCACCCAGAAAAAATAGGACCTGGAATACAAGGCCTAACAATGGGGGGGTCCCTACCCCATTGGATCAATCGGCTAATCAAGAGAAGCCTCCAAGTGGTGTATATCTAGCTGAAGCTGCTTTATCAAGCTAGTGTAGTCTCCATAAGACAAGCTAGCATTCTGAATTGGACTGTCTTGAGTTCTAAACAGCAGCTTCAATCTTTCAGTATGAGGTGGAGAATAATACAAGTAATTAGGATTTGGTACCATCTACTCCTTATGACTCATCAGTGTTGGTGTTAAATCATGCTCCTTTTCCACTGAGTAAGTAGAATGTGCCTAAAGAAGAATCAAACCAGTTTAAGGATGAAGCAGACTAGGTATGCAATGGAGATGAAATCACACATTTGTTTGATGAAAATTTGGTGAATGATAATGGCCCCATGGATGAGGAAGGAACTTATGTTGAAGAGGTGCAAACATTCCAGCGGCCTGTTAAGAAATATGACTTAAGGGATCTGCCACATAGACGTCTACAAGATGGAGGCCCATTCACCACTTCTATTCCTCCAAACAACTTCACCACACCTCTAGATCCCAATGCCAGCAATAATCCAACATATCCTCATGTGCCTAGACAATACTTATCTAAAGATCAAGGACAAGTGGATTTATCAAAAGGGTGGACTACTGAAACAAGCAAAGAAAAGGTGGTGGAATACCCCAAAGAGACTCCTGCTGACCTTAGTGTAGAACTACTGGCCATATATGTTGCAGAAGAACTAAAGAACCTAAAGGTAAGTCTCTCTGCATTTGAATTACTGAGATTCCCAACTATTAGAAATGTAGTTTTAGGAGCTTCCAATGCAAGTTCAGTATCACAAGATAGATCAGTCAGTGAGAGTGTTAATAAAGCATCAAGTTCTCAAATAGTAAAAGATCATAATCAAATTCACACACAACCTAGAGATAAAGGGAAAGAGAAAGATAAAACTCAACTTTCCTAGGTTGATACTCCTTTAACTCTGTTTCAAGGGAGAACATAAACACCTTTTATTTATGTCTGCATATTTGGTAAGAACTTGCACAATTGCTTGTTGGATTCAGGTGCTTCTACCAATGTAATGCCCTTTGGTGTCTGTAGAGCTTTAGGTATTACCCCTGTTGACTCCCAAAATAAATTCACTCAACTGGATAGAACTGAAGTTAATGTTGTAGGGGAATTGAACATGATTCACATGCAGATCACTTCTGATCTTAGAATTCAGCAAATCATTAATATACAGGTGGCAGATATATCTGATGCTTATGGTCCAATTTTGGGAAGAGACTTTACTAAGGCTCTAAATGGATATGTATCAACCGATCAATCTCACATGTGGCTTCCCTGGAAGGGAGTGCCAAATCATATTAGGATTGAAAGAGAGCCCAGGATGAAATATATGATCACAAAATATCAGAATACCTCGAATGAAATATTGATATCAGAGGTGAGCATGGGTAATTATGTGTTGGTGGCCCCTTTTGAGGAATATGATGTGGACTAAATCCTTATACTACATACTACACCTATTGATCTTACAGTTGAATCTAGTGGTACCAGAGCCCTGGCAGAGCCAATAAATGATGATGATCCTAAAGATCACCAGCTCAGCTTGTTGGATAATTTCCAAGAATTCATTCAAAAGTGTATTGAAGATCAGATTCATTTGGGTAGAGGAATGAATTTTGGAGAATTACTCTTCCCAATTGGTGTAGAGTTCACAATGCCTCCCACTTTGAATTGGACTGTTGTTTGTGCCAGGCTGCAATAGAACAAGTGCAAAAATGTATCAACCCTACTCCAGCAGTCAAAATCAATATACAGAATATTCAAGAGGATCCCAAAGGGAAGAAGGTGATGCTTTATAAAGAGCCCTCCAACAGCAACAATACAAGGGATGCAGCAAGGAAATATGCAGTTGTTGGTTGTTGGACCTTAAGGTTTGATGGATCTAAATTAAAGCAAGGAGTTGGGGCAGGATTCAAGCTAATCAGTCCAAGAGGTAAAAATTTATTTGTTGCTCATAGACTTCAGTTTCATTGTACCAATAATGTAGCATAATATGAGGCTTTGATTCATGGGTTGCTTATGGCACTAAGGAAAAAGGTTAAAATTTTGCAAGTTTTTGGGGATTCTGAGCTGGTGGTCAAAAAAATTCAGGAGCCAATACTCATGCCATGACAGAAGGATGACCAATTATAGGCATAGGGTATGGGACCTTATTGATGGATTTGATGCCTACAAAATTTAGTTGATACCACATAATAAGAACCAAACAGAAGATTCCCTAGCCCAGGCGGCTAGTACTTTGTAGCCTTTGTCTCTTTCTAGACTGAAGAAATTTACTATGGAGTTGACTCTCGTGCCTTCAATACTTGACAATGTGACCAACTTCTAGGTATTTGAAGATGATAAGCATATTTTGGATTTTATTACAAGTTCAGATGTCTTTACTTCTCAGATTATTGATGAAGCTAAGCCCCAAGAAGCAGAGATGGATTTAGAAGGGGTTATTAATTTGAAGACATACTATTCCAACGAGAATGGTGCAGCTATAAGAGATTTTTTATTTGGATAAGTTTAGAGATCAGGAGTAGGATGTCAAGAAGGATTCCATTAGTGGACAATGTGAAACATACAACATGGGGACTCAAGATGATATCAAAAATGTCTTCATTGGTAAAGTGTGTACTCCTGAGGAGAGAAAAGGAATCATTTATGCCTTGCATATGCATCAAGACGTGATAGCCTAGAGCTATGAGGACCTGAAGACATATGACACTTCAATTATAACTCATACTATCCCTTTAAAGTAGGGAGCAAGACCTTTCAGGTAGAGGAAAAGGTCGATCAATGCCATGTTGGAACCCATAATCCAAAAAGAAGTGCAGAAGTTGTTATCTACCGGAATCATATTCCTAGTTAGGCATTCAACCTGGGTTGCGAATCTGGTCCCTGTGAGAAAGAAAAATGGGGAGATTAGACTATGTGTGGATTTTAGGAACCTCAACAGAGCGTCAGAAAAAGAAAATTATCCAGTTCCTTCACTAGATGAAGTGTTTCAGATTGTCAATGGGTCTCAAATGATGTCTTTTTTGGATGGCTATTCTAGATATAACCAAGTTATGGTGCAATATGAAGACAAACATAAAACTACTTTCACCACAAAGTGGGGCACTTTTTCCTACAGAAGGATTCCTTTTGGCTTGATCAATGCTGGAGCTACATTCCAAAGAGCTATGGACATTGCTTTTAAGGACATAATTGGTAAGTGCATCATAATTTATATGGATGATTTGACAGTTTTCCCCAAAAAGTGAGGTGATCATATAGCAGACTTATGCAAGGTATTTCAGAGGTGTAGAGAGTTTTCCATTTCTCTTAACCCAAAGAAATGTATTTTGGAGTTACTGAGGGAAAATTAATGGGGCGCATTATTTCAAAGAAAGGTATTGCTATTGATCTTGAGCGTGTGGAGGCCATACTCAAGATTCAACCACCTGCTAGAAAGAAAGAAATGAAATTATTTTTTGGTAAGATTAACTTTGTATGGAAATTTCATCATCGGATTTGCTGAGATAGTCAAGCCATTAAATTCCATGTTGAAGCAGGAAGCTAAAGTTGAATGGAATGCAAAGGCTAAAGAAGCATTTGCAGAAATCAAAAGGGCCATTGCTAAAGCCCCAGTCTTGGTGAGTCCTGATTATGCTAAGCCATTTTACATATATTCCTTTGCTTCTGATCACTCATGTGTTGGCATGTTGACCCAAAAGTCTGATCAAGGAAATGAGCACCCCATAGAATTTATGAGTGTACCACTGAAAGATGCGGAACTAAGGTACCCAAGTGTGGAAAAGCAATCCTACGCCTTAGTTAGGGCTGTGAAGAAATTCAGACACTATATTCTAAGGAACAAGGTCTTTGCAGTAGTACCAGATCCTGCAGTCAAGTTGTTGCTGATGCAAAATGAACTAAGAGAACGCAGAGCTAAGTGGGTGACTGTGTTGCAGAAATATGATATTGAGATTCAACCCATGAAGCTGGTAAGAGGGCAAGGGCTTACTAAAACAATGGAAGAAATGGGTCCTGATATTGCAGCCCAGCATTATAATCTTGAGGATGTTTCTCCAAGGGACTAGTATGATGATATCATTTACTATCTTCTGAACCAACGGTGTCCAGATCATCTTAATGTTGTAAAAAGGAGAGCATTGTGCTTGAAGAGTGACAGTTTCATGCTGAAAGGAGTTTTTCTATACAAAAAGAACCATGAAGGTGTCTACTTAAGATGCTTGGGAAAGCAAGAAGTTGAAAGGGTTATGGCAGAATTTTATGATAGATATGGTACTGGCCATGGATCTACACATTCCACTGCAAATCAGATTCTGAGAGCTGGTTATTATTGGTCCACATTGTTCAAGGACGCACATAACCATGTCATAACTTGCCATGTATGTCAAATAGTAGCTACCATAGAAAAGCATGCAGCACTCCCACTTCAACCAGTTTTCGAGGTAAAACCTTTTGCAAAGTGGGGATTGGAATTCATAGGTCCAATCAATCTTCCTTCTTCTGTAGGCCACGGGTATATTCTTACTGTTACTGATTATTTCACAAGATGGATTGAGGCTCTTGTGTGTAAACAATGTACTTCTAAAGTGGTAATCAATTTCATTGAATCAGGTATTATCAACCACTTTGGATGTCCTATGTCTTTGGTTTGTGATAATGGTCCTGCATTTGCATTGTTGAAATTCTCTAACTGGGCCTTTGATCATGGAATTATAATTAAATTTTCATCCAATTATTACCCCCAGGGTAATGGCCTCATTGATTCCTCCAATAAGAACCTCTTGACAGTCATTCGTAAGCTATTAGAAAGAAACCCTAAGGACTAGCATACCCATCTTTGGTTTTCTCTTTGGGCAGATCATACAAGACATAAGATTTCCATAGGAACTTCTGGTTTATGGGTTGGAACTTGTGTTTCCCATTCAGTTAAAAATCCCCACCCTTCAGTTCATTAATGAATATTATGATGAAGGGGATAAACGAGAAGCCAGAATTGTTGAACTGTTACACCTTGAAGAAAAAGGAGATGAATCCCTTGATAACTTTTCCAAACATCAAGGTGTAGTTAAAGGATGGTTTGATAGGAGAGATAAGGTTAAATCCTTTGGAATCTCTGACTTGGTTCTCTATTGGGATAAATCCCATCACCGTATGGGAGAGCATGGTAAATTTGACAAACTCTGGCTTGGCCCTTATCAGATTTCAGAGATTCTGGGAGATAATGTTTTTCGCTTGAAAACTCTCATTGGAGAGGATATCCCACTGCCTATCAATGGGTAGTACCTGAAGCATTATCTCCAATCTTGAGTTGTTTTACAGCTCTCTTCTTGTACATAGTTAGCTTAGGTTTCTTTTTTCTTGGTTTGTTTTGTTTTGGTTAGAGTAGGTTTCTTTTCAGTTTGTTGCTTTGGTTTGCTTTTGCTTCGCTTTTCTTTCGGGTTTTCTTGCTTTCTTTTTGGCATGTTGCATCTGCATGACACACATTTATCTGGGATTGTTCTGAGTATTTCTCTTACAAACTTCAATCATCCTTCTAGAGTCTGTTGGTTAAAGTCTTGTATTGGTGTCACATGTATTAAGTGCTACGAGCGGATAAGTCATGGGTTAGATTAAAATCTGGAATGTATTTGGGTCTTATATCTTTACATAGATCTTTAAAATTCCAAAGGAGCATGGGTCCTTATGAAGTCTGGTTAGGTGAAAAAAAATATTTTTGCTTCAGTGCCACTATGGTTCTCAGCCCTGAGTGTGAACTTCATTGTTCACAAGTTGAAATGAAAAAGTGAAAAGAAAAGAAATATCAAAAGAAAAGAAAAGAAAAAGATATTGAAAATAAAAAGAAAGGTCCAACCTATCAGCAGTATCCAAGTATCTCTACCGAGGCTATGGATGCACGGCTGGTAGTAGAGCTATGCTTGGGAGGACTACAATGATAACCTCATCAGGGCTATAGACGCATAACTGGTAGCGAGGCTCTATCTAGGATGCTTTTGGAGCTAGAATCTTTACGTAACCTAGTCAGACTAAATTTGGCCCATGTTGCAACTAAGGAAGGGAAATGAATACACATGCATACACTTTGACCTTGGTACAGGAAAGGTTTGTCTATCTCTGAATCTTGAAGCTCTGCAAAATTGGTGACCTAATGCAAGGACTGAAACTAGAGATTTTTGGTTCTTGATTCCAGTTTTTCACTGAAATGCTCTAGAGCATTTCCCCTAGCGGAGTCGCCATTTGTTGTGCAGTTTTTGCACACACGCCCCACTGAAAGTAGGGGCACCCTATTTTTGCTTTGATTTCTGGTGCTTTTTCCCTTTGTTTTTGAGGATTTTTTTGCTTAGGCACGTGCTTGAATGATTATCTTTCTTGCATTGATGGCCCCTTTATGCTACTTGTTGAAGATTTTAAGTTTTAAGCCATTTTTGGGTTTTCCTTTGATTCTGGGATTTTCCTCCTCTAGCGGAATTCCCTGGTTTCCTTGAAAACACGATGAGGAGGAACTTACACTATGGTCTGGGGATTCTGGTACTTCGTGAAATTCTGTGTTGATCAGATTTCCCCAAAATTCCTGCACTTCGTCCAATTCCTAGGTTTCATTTTGGGTTGTCTTATCAGTGGCATTAATGCTTAATTGTATGATTCTTGTGGCGTGTATTTAGTCAATTTTTGGAGACTTTTGTGCCATTGAGATTTTATCATTTGTCTTTTCTTGATCTGGGAGGTTTGATCTTGAGTGTCGGGTTTCATTAGACGTTTGGACTTTTGCATTCGAGAGTTTGGCATTGAAGTTCCTGGGCATGATTATTGTTATTGCTATTTGTTGGGGCATTAAATTTGGTTTCCAGTCATTGAATAGTTGCATTCATCTTATCAATGGTATGTATTTGTTGCCTTGCTTTTGAATGTTGGATGTGAATGATTCTTTGGCATCTTGAGTATGCGTGGAGTTCAAATTTTGCGTGTTTGGCACCGACCATTTTAAAACTAGGGTTGTGCAAACATTTTCTTAATTTTTGGAGATCTAGAAGATGCACCCCTTGGTTAATCCTTTTAAGTTTGACAGTTCCAACTTCATCTTTGAACTTGACCTAGCTTGTATGGTTGCTTTAGCTTTATTGGATTTTAGGGTTTTTGAGATTGACTGATGGTCAGCCATGAGTGAGGTGTAAATGTGTGATTTTGGTCCCATTCAGGTGAAACTCACTTAGGTCTATTCCAAATGACCCATTCCTATGTTTAATAAATTGAGCAATTTAAGTCTGAGCTAACTCCCCTACGTTAATGGAAAATTTTGGGTTTTGAGCTTAGAAAATTGATGGTTAAATTTAGGGCATCACCAATCTTCACCAATTTTCCTCTAGGAATGTTGAAAACCAATAGACAGCTAATGAGAGACTCAAAATAAATTAGATTCGAGCCTAGGGACCTCAGATTCTTGATCGTTCGATTCTTCTGGGTGAAATAATAAGAGGTGGTAGTTTTTGGGATTTCAAGACCTTCACGAAATTCTCACACCCTCAAAATTTCTTGATTTCTCATGTGCCTCCTTTTTTCCCAATGTGTGCAAAAGCCCAGAATTCTACATTCCTCACAGATTTCCTTATGGGGTGTATTTTCCCGAAATGACTTCGCAGTACAAAGAATTGGAGAGATGAATGAATTTAATGTTGTGCTTTTGGTATCTCATGGGTGATATTGATAATTTAAATGATGTTACATGCTTTCCTTTCATGTTGTGATGATTGAACTGATGACTTTTGTGCTTAATCGTTAAAATCTACTTAGCTAGGAATTTCCCGGAATTCCTCTCCGGCTGGTTTTCCCCGGATTGCTCAAAATCCTGGATTTAAAATATTTATTTTTTATGATTGATTTGAGGGAAATTTGTCATGATTTTGAGATGGTTTAATGATGAATATGTTATTCATGGGAGACTAACCTTGATTATAATATTATGAAAGTATTTATTGTGGTTTCTTCTGTTGAATGCAGGTTGAATCAAGTAAGACAATAGTCAGGAAGACCAGGGACAAGCAAACAGATCCAAGTGTTGAAGGGTCTGCTATCTCTAAGGCAGAAAGGATCAAAATGGATATAAAGAGTAGGATCCCAAAGAGAAAGTTGACTTCCATCTGGTCAGAGGTCACGGATACAAATGTAGGTCAATGGGATTATGAGGAATTCAAGGCAAGGATGGCAGCACAGAACCTTCCCTTGTTGGCTAGAAGGATATTGGAGTTAGGGTTGACCCATGTGGCTGGATTTCCTTCTACAGATCAATGCTATGAGTTGGTGCTTGAATGTGACAGACATTATGGCAGGGGCACACAAAGGATAGTTGGTCCTCAAGGAAGAATAGTGGCAAATCTTAACCCTGTGTCTATAGCCCAGACCTTTGACATGCCTGATAGGTCTCATGTGGTGGGTTTTGATATGGACATAGCGAAGAATTATTATGATGAAGACATCATCAAATCACAATAGGTTATCAATTCTTGGTTAGAGAAACCCAAGTCTCACTTCTCCAAGCTGCCCAAGCAACTATTCAGAGAAAAATTCAAAAAGGAATACTATGATGCTATCACACTCCTCAATAGAGTGGTGGGATTAAAGAGTGCAGGAGTATTTGAAAACTAGATGGTTCATGTCATTGTGAGGATGGAGAAAAATATTGACTACCATTGGGAAGGCATTATAAGTGCAATGATACATGAACAGATGTGCAATGTGTTGCATACAAAGACCTTCACAATGACCTCTTGGTCTATGCACTTGCAAGGTTCCATCCATATAAAGGACTAAGCACAAGGGGCATGTTTGGGCAGGATGTGATTTATGAGGTGTACCCACAATTACACTTGGGTAGCACAAGTTATAGGAGGGTGAATAAGGCATTTACCATGTACATCACCAGGTTATTACAAGGTACAGAGCATGTCCGAATCTCAGACAATGCCAATGAACTAATCAAGAGGTTTGGAGCTTGGTTTATCCAATTCCCTAGCTTCTCATATATCAGAATAGATGGTTGTTAGAGGGCCCCATATAGACTCCCTAGATATCCCACAGATCACACTATACTTATGGAAGTCACAAGACAAATCTGTGATTTTGATGCAATTGTCAAGAAGGATAAACATAAGACTGGATTTGGTGGTGATTTTCCTTTGAGAATAGGCAGTAATGAGGCTTTCCCCTTTATTAATTCAGTCCATTCTTCTGAGGAGGAAATGAGCACTTTGGGTCTCTCTTTCCATTCTAAGAGATCCAGATTTGATACCACTGGTGAGGCACAGAAGAGGGCCAATAGGGAATACATCCATAAGGATGATGTAGAAGATTATTGGGCTAACAACAAGGATGAATTTGAAGTTAGAAATAAGTTCTCCAGATTGCCAGTCAACTTGGTCTGACTATACAACATAAAGGCCATTCCTAATCAAATTGAAGATGATGGAGATTTGATTCAAATTCATGACTATGAGCCTGTGAAAGACAAACCGGTAGAAGAGATAGACTAGCTGGAGGAAGAAAATACATAATTAGAGAAGATCATGACTCCAATGATCAAGTACACCAAGTTATGGCTCAAACATAACAATTGGGATTTGGAAAGTGAAGGTGTGCAATGTAGTTATGACTTAATGGGATACTTGGAGTCTCATTCTACTTCTAAAGAGTCAATTGACCAGGACACTAAGGCTAAGGTGAGCTCTCATTTGAAGATAAATATTAAGGATGCTCAAGCAAAAGAAGCAAAAGAAGCGGAGAAGCAAAGAAGACCTATTGCTAAGAAAAGAAAACATATCTCAAAGACAAATAAATTTGCAAAAGAAGAAGTTGAGGAAGAAGGAAAAGAGGGTAGTGCTTCCGTGCCTAAGAGAAGAAGAATAGTGATATTGTTTCAAAAGAAGAAGGAATCTTCCAAGGCAGGAGATGAAGTTGGCCCACCAATAGTAAGTGTGGAGAGTTCAGGGGAGAAGACACAGTTGTACACAAGAAGATCAAGAACTCCCTCTCCCAAGGATGGTATGCCAAAGAAAAGTGTTCCCTTAGTTTTCCTTGCAACACAACATAATTATATCCCTCCTTCTCATAGAACTCATGACATACCCAGTGAATCCAAGGATGTGGAGGATCACCAAGATCAAGGAAAAGAATAATTCTGAGAAGGTGAACTCTACAGTACGGAGGCAGAGATAGAAAAGATATTGTAGTCCCCTTTGGTGACTTATGAGGATTCACCTACAGGAAATAAAGAAGATAGACCTCCACAGAGAGAGGAAGTGCCAATAAAGACTCCTTCACCAGTGCATGAAGAAGAACATGATAAGGTAAGTGAAGATAAGACTGGAGAGATTCCTCAAAAGCAAAATCTGAATGAGGATTTCTCCAAGGTTCAATAGGATGTGGTTGGAAAAGGTAATGTGCAGTCGGATTCCACTGTTCCTAGTTGGATGGATAAGGAATCAAAGAGTAAACAAATTATGGTGGATGATAGTCCTCCCAATTGGGATGAATTAATACCAAACATAGGAAAGGGAAAACCAAAGGAGAAAGCCAAGGTTATCTCCAGGATTAAGAGAGATGAAGCTAATAATAGGGTGATTCACATTGCCACCCCTGTGCCAGATAAGAATAAAGATGAGGTGACTAGTAGAGATTACAATGTACAAACTATCAGCTTGGGGCCCACCTCCATGATGCAAGAAGTTGAAGAATTTGAAGGCTCTAGTGATTCTATTTTGAGTAGATTGAAGAAATAAGTGCAAACTAAGCAATATTTGAAGGAGAATGATAAACTGAAGAGGTATCTGCAGGATTTGATGAAACCCTTGCAATTCATCAACTCCTCATCATCTACTGCAAGTTTTCTACCATAGGAGACAATAACCGAGTTGGAGAAGATGAAAACCACTACACATTCCATTCAGAACTAGTTGCAGGGAGTGGAAGCCAAAGGAGATAGTGCCATTAAAGATATCTTGTCAACTGGTGGAGATGCTATAAGATCAATAGAGTGGTTGAATAATTTACTGGCTCAAGATAAGGAGGATGTTGATCTTTTATTGCAAAAGGCCAAGACCATCATGGAATATACTGAAGATAAGTTGATAAGTGATGAAATTATTCCTTCTTCCAAAGTTGTAGAACCCTAGGAATGGTATGAAGTTTTGCAAATAAGGAAAAGGGTTTTGAAAAGAGTGCATAAGAAAGGGAAGAAAATTGAGGATACCCTAACTGAAATCTACAACAAGTGCATTTCCTTCTTTGAGGTTATGAAAGGTAGAAAAAGGGTTGCACCAAAACATATGAACTTGGAGCAACTAAGAAAATGGTGGCATGATGTATATTCTCCAGTCAATGAGGACCCAGTCACTAAACACCAGTTAGATGATGCAACCACATACATTGCAGTGATGGATAAGTATCAAACCCTTAAGGTGGATTGGGATAAGGTCGTAAAGCAGTCAAGAGAGGACATTAATTCCATTGAAAGGAAAATTAAAGTGTTAGTTATTCCACCTATAGCCAACTTGGAGAAGGTATTTTTGATGGTGCAGGATAAAATGGAGCAAGATAAGGGCAAAGGGGAGAGCAGTTAATGTAATGCCTCATCGGAATTTTTGCTTCCCCATTATTTCTCTTCATCCTTCACATGCATTGGATCAAAACATGCTGGAGATCCTAGGCCGACCTGGATGGAACACATGCATTTAATGCATACTTTCCTTTATTTTGAATCATTCTTGGTCGACTTGTTTTTGGGGCTAATTGTTTTATAACCCTATTTGGGACGACATAAGATGTAATCTCTATAAGTAGGGATATTGCCTCATTTGAAAGGGCTAGATAGTTTTACATTGGAACAAATTAGGCATTAGAGAAAGAAGTTAGTAGCTAGGTTATTTCCAAGCAAGTGTTGTAACAGAAGACTGGAATTGTTGCTACTTTGGATGATTTGATGCAAGTATAGGCATTGTGATTTGGTGTCCTTTTTTTAATTCTATCTAGCATGGTTCTTGTGATTCTATCTTTTGAAATTGCTTAAGCTTAGTTGATATATGTTAGATTTGAGGTTAGATAACTTAATGGTGTTTATGATTTGATGTTTGAAGTGTTGTAACAATCTCTAGTCCATATTTTTTGCAGCTAGTTGATTGTTGGTTGCTCTACAAAGTTAGCCTAGACTTTGATATTCATTGTGCTTAGTTCAATTGTGAATGTTTGTTCATTTCAATTGCAATAGGATTTTTTTTTATGAATGTTCATGATCTAAAAATATTATGCGCCTTAGAAGATTGCACTATTTCTATAAGATTGCAGATTTATCTGGGTCAAGAAAGAATTAGTTTTAGAGAGATTGGTCCATTTCAAGTATTTTTTCATCTGCACTGTTAATCTTTGGATTAGTTTTAATCTTAGAAATCTCTCTAAAACCCTTATCTCTTTTGCTACTTCTTTCATTATCTGGGTTAGATTTAGGATTTGAAATATCACCATATTGCTAGATCTGATAAGTTTGAAGATTTAGTATTTGCTTGTAGTAAGGTCCCTTTGTGATTACCAACATTTTCACATTTATCACTGAGTTGTTTATGCATTGTCAAGACCTGACATTAGAGACCTTGGGGTTATCTCTTGAGGCTTGCTAATAGAGATTTTCCTTTCAAGAGAGATAGGATATTTGTATCTTTTCTGAGTTGTTGTTGTGTAGAAAACACCATCAACAGTAACCACTGCACTAGAAACAAAAATAGCTCTAGCCAGCCAACAGCAAAAAGAACCCTAGGCCAAAAAACCACCAGAAACAAGGATCCAACCTTAGAAGGAATGAAAACAACCAACCCCCAAAAGGAACAAGGGAGCCCAAACAGGAAGGAAATCAGGAGACGAGCCAGCAGGAAAGACCATCGAGAAACCCCAACACGCTAGTCAGAGCCAAAGATAAGCCAACACTCCCAACATCCAACCAGAAGGAAACACCACCACTCCTTAGCAAGGGGACAAGAAGAACCCAAAACACACCAAGAACAAAAACCCACACAATAGAGCCACCAAACAAGCAATAGGAAGAATTGAGGGATGACCAAGAAGAAAGCAATAGCAAAATAGACCAACAAGAAGAACCACCAAACCTTCCTATTATGCTAAATAGGAACAAAAAGAGGCCCCTTCTGCAACTAAACTTCCATAGAAAATCCCACATTCACCAACTGCTTGGGAGAAATCAAAAAAACCCACCCCTTAGCCACTGCATAAGGCACCAAACCAAAAACCATGGGAAGCCAAAGTACCAAACCCCAACACTTCCCAACAGCCACACACCAAATCCATGAAAAAGGAAAGTCGGGAGGGATGACCATCCTCACACTAAGAGACAGCCCATGAACAAGGGGATTCCCCAGCCAAAGCCAACAACGGGAGTAGGGGAAGAGCCCACCAAAAACTAAGAACTCCCAATAGAAACACAAAACATCTCCCTCATTGGAGAACCATCCATACCAAGCATTCCACATAGGGCCAACAACAATTTCATCCATGTCGAAAACACCAAGGATATCTTCATGTTTAGGCAGGTTGAAACCACCCATAAAACCTCTACCAGCTGACAAAGAGGGAAAAAACTACAAACCCACAAAGCCATAGAAAGTAGTTTTGAAAACAATAGCTTTCCCATCTATGAAAAAGAAAAAGGCATGCCACCCACAAAGAAGGCCAAGGGAAAAACCCTCCACCGCTAAAGGATCTCCATCCCACGTGCCTAGAAAGGCTAGCAACAGAAGCCCAACTAGGGCACGCCATTCATTTATCTCTCCCTCTTCCTCAAAACCCTCCTCGCCTGCTGAAGATTCAAAAACTCCTCTCCCACCTGCTCCGCTCCACTCCATCTATCTCGCTAACTTTAAAAAATGTAGTGATGTTACTAATGCTAAGCTGTATCCAGTACATTGTTAATTTCAATATGAGTATGGATACAATCAGGAAGAAAGGGATTGATAATGTCTGGGAAGTGTTAGTACAAAGAAGGAAAGAGGCTATAAATGATGAAGACAAGATGAAAAATGAGGCCTTGTTTTCTTATGGATCCTCTTTATCTCAAGAAGAGCTACTAATTTGTTAAGAGAATGTTCTACTCTATTTAGAGTCAAACAAAGAGTCAACATGCTTATGATTAAGGAGACAGATAGTATGGAAAAAGTAAGATGGGAAACTCAGGACATAATCAGAAGTTTGGAAAGAAATTATGGGATAAGAACCATTTCTTCATCCCATACAACTTAGGAACAAGAGCATGTTACTATTATAGAAGTAGTAGATCATCCAATCTTGGAAAGTGATGATGAGATACATGAGGTTTCAGAGACTTTTTCCCCTCCAAATAATACAAAGGAGACTACACACAAACTATTTGAAGAAAGATACAAGGATTATACCGGTAATGTACCTAAATAACATCATGAATCCACTAGAAACAATGGAAAGAAGAGTAAAGATGAAGAAGGGAGCAAGGAAAAAAAGGAAAATGGTGAAAATGATGATGACGACAAGAAGGAGAAAGAAAAAAAGGACAAATCCTCAAAAAAAGAAAAATAGAAAGAAGAAAAGAAAGAGGAGAAAGAAGAAGAAAAGAAGGAAGAAGAAGTAAAGTAAGCCACCCACACTAAAAGAGATGAAGAGAATCCAAAAAATTTTGAGCCACTAAAGCCAACTAGAGAAACATCTGGAAGCACTCTCAAAGGGTTACTGACAAGGAAACTAAAGCTACAACTAGTGTTTCCACCTCATCTAGTCAAGTTGCAGCAAGTGAGAAAATAAAGATTTGTGGCACCTTTTTCAACCTAGTTACATAGGAGACTACTAAAGCTTATCAAGAAGGGAATGAGCTAATAAATGAAGCCATTAGAGCTTTGTAGGAAACAACCCCTGGTGTTACTATAGATGACTCCTTAACACTGATTGAGAATACAAAGTGTGTAGTTTATTCTATTAAGGAATATGCTTCTAATCTTAAAGTACAGATCATGAAAGACACAGAGACAAGTCTTCTAGAGAAAAGACTACTGATTCTACAAGAAAAATGTCCTATTGCACATAATAGTGTGTTGTAGAGTTTGAAAGAAGTGAAAGACTATGATGAGGAAGCCCAATTATTATTTGCTTATTGCATCTAGTGGCCAGATGCCACTTGAGGTATCAAGGACTTAATCGACTTGATTGAGTCTCAGCTAACAGATGCCTCCAGACTCTACAAAGTTACAAATGACAAAAATTACATTCAATGGACTTCAATTGTAGATCTTCAGAACAAGTTCTTCATTTTGCAAAGGAAAAAAGAAAATGCAATAAGACGCTTTGGACAGCTTGGAGATCTAGTAATGTCCAGACACATCTCCATATCAAGTTCCTTGATAGATGCAGAAAGAATGGAGAAGATGAACATTATTCCTTCCACTCTAAAAGAAGGAGAGGGATGCTTAGTGGAACTAGAATCTCTACATAAGTATCTTACCGGAGCTAAAAAGACTTGGGGTGATGGTAAGCCATCTTGGAAAGCAATTCTCAAAGAACTACAAGGTTCCACCAGCTCCTGACTTTTTTTTTCCCATCCTTTGTCCTTGATGTCAAAGGGGGAGAAGCTTGAAGGTTCAGCGTAAATAATGTTTTGGTTTTTGGTTTCATTTTTATGTTTTTGAAAGGGGGAGTTGTATGAAGAATTGAAAAAAAAAATTGTCGTTTTGAAGTGAGTTTCACTTTTGGCACATGTTGCCATCAATGAAAAAGGGGGATATTGTTGGAAGAATGAAGAAGGAGACCTCTGGTTTGTTGTCTTTGTTGTCATTGATGCCAACATTTTTTTATGTCTGAATATCTGCTCATTTGGTAAACTATGTTCATTCTACACCAATCCAGTAATCTAGTCCAGAATCTCTCTAAAGTGTATGTCGGCTCACATAATTTTGATATGTTTTTCAAGAGTCTTACATGCAATTGTGATCAGGGAATCAAAAATTTTAGTTGAACAAGTTGAAAGATTTAAATGTCATAAGTTTAGCTTACAGTTTTGTTCTATTTCTCTTTTGGTCGACTTAAGGCACACATTTCATGAAGGATTGCTTTTTGGTCCAAGATGACCTAACTTGTGTCTTGTATTTTTAGTTTTGAGTGCCAAAGAAGTTTTGTTTTGTGGCCAACAAGATATTTTGAATTATGTATGCTTACATCCAATTAGGCTGACCTAATTGATGTATGAACTGTGTATATGGAATATCTTTGTATTGAGCATATTTATATGTATAATATATATATTTGAGATGTACATAGATGTATGTATGTTTTTGAAGAGATATACAAAGAGAGAGATGAGAGAGAAGTGATTATGCGAGATATGTGATGAAGTGATATGGTAGTTTATGATAGTTGTTGTACACCTACAATCTGGTGTAGGACTTTCCATCTTTTAGAGCTTAACTGGAACTGTACTCAGTACTTAAAAGGTGCATTCCTTTCAGTTCACATCTCTGGTAGTGAGCCATATATTTTTGTATTCTGGCAGTAAGACATATATTTTGTACTCTGGTTGTGAGCCTTTCAAGGATAGTGTGTCTTGGTAGTGTGCCATGAATATCTTGTAACCGGTTATAATATATTGTGAGCTAATCCTCACTATGGTTTTTGCCACCTTGGGTTTTCCATGTAAAAATATTGGTGTCTATGTGTTGTGTGATGCTATGTTCATTTATATGTTCTTACTTACTGTTGCAACAAGATACATTGTAATAATTGGATGGTTAGCAATCTATTGGTTTAATAGAATACTGATTCACCCCCCCTCTTAGTATTCTATGTGTTCAACATTTTGACCCTCAAAAAAAATTAGGTTAGTAGAAGGACAGTAGCAACCAGATTGCTCTTTCTTTTTGACATTAACCACTTAACCTTTTTGAATCACTTAGCAAGCTTGAGGTAGATCAGGGTAGCATGTTGCTTAGGACCCTCTTTTGACCTGGGGTCTCAGAGCAGTTGGTCCCCCTCCTCTACATTTTGGTGAACTCGACATGAACTATTTTGGTTCTATTTCTTAGTGTTGAAGGAACCTTCTCTCATATTCTAGGCGTGTTATAGGTTTGTGTGTTCCAAGGTGCATAACATTGCAACCCAACCTACAACCCCTAGCGGAATAGTTAGAAGGACCCCTAGGTATTGTGAAGAAAAATCTAGATAGGTCATCATCTGATTGTTGAGCCTTTGGTGTATCCTAAGGAAGTCCCCTTGAAGTAAGTAAACATGGTCTCTTTTATGCATCTCCCTATTCCTTCTGCTCAACCTATGAGAGGATCACTTGACATAAATTTTATATTGTAGGACATGCCTATGAACATGAACACAGAACCTTCTCCTCTATCTATTCCAACTCACATCAATGAGAACACTGTGACTGGTGTTTTGGTTGATCCCACATGCCGTGTGAATGTTATAATAGAGGAGACTCTGCTGATAATTTTTTTGCATAAGGATGGGTATGATGAATAAAAGAGCACAATATGTATGCACGATGGACTCTAGGTACCTCCAATTGGTTCCATCACTCTCTTAGTCCTAGTAAGACCTAAGACTGTAAATGCTCCTTTTGACATCATCCTAGAGTCAAACTTGTTCAAAGTGAAAATAAGCATCCCATGGCTAGTTTCCATGAATGCGGTCACTTCGGTGATTCATAAGTATTTAAAGTTTTCTCATGAGGGATTTGTGCATGTTGTGCACGAAATTGGATACAAACCTCTAGTATCGCATGGGAGATACTCACTAGATCACTTTTGGCTTGCCCCAGTTGGTCCACTTCCTCCAAGGATGGACTTGTTGTACCGCACCTATGTAAAATACAAGAATGGGTGCATAGCGCCGAAGGTGACCTACCTTGTCTCCTCTTATGCCATTTTAGTTAAAGGCTTTATGATCGTGCAACAGCAAGTTACCTCTTCATCCTCTCAAAAGGGGAAGGGGAAGTCTGCTCTCACCCAGGAGCCTTCCTCTTCTTTTACTGTATCATCCACTTCTACCTCTCACCTTGTTGTGGCACCTTCGGCCTCTGCTCCCATGCCTCGCATGGGGATTCTAATGGTGCATGCTTGGCGAAAGGCCAAGTGTCAAGTATTTGAACTTCCCTTCTTACCCATGGTGTCGATGCTCACTGTTTATGGTAAGGGGAAGGGTCCTCGTGGAGCTTCCCTTACATCTCGGCTTCCATGGCCTCCTACTGCTCCTGCCTGTCGGGTGGTGAATGGGAAGAGGCATGCCACC
This sequence comes from Sequoia sempervirens, assembly GCA_007258455.2. Classification (NCBI taxonomy): domain Eukaryota; kingdom Viridiplantae; phylum Streptophyta; class Pinopsida; order Cupressales; family Cupressaceae; genus Sequoia; species Sequoia sempervirens. Next base: position 39,083,956 of record VDFB02137365.1, read on the forward strand.
AAGGCTCCCAAGTTTACTTCTCCACCTATTGTGGTTTCCACTTTTGTGCTTCCTTCTCCTACTCCTATCTAGGAGGTTGCCCTTCCATCAGCACAAGTTGTGGAGGACATGCCTATGGCGAAATAGGAGCCTCTTGTTCCTTCTTAGGCGATAAATTCTAGTTCCCAAAGCTAACGAAACTAGTTTTTGTGTGAGCATAAGCATCAGAGGAAGGATCTGGATGCTAAGAAAGCTACCTCACAGAAGGCAAAGGGGGAACCAGAATCCCTTGTTTCAACATCTCCTGCTATCTCTCCCCCTTTTTTCCTTCCACTTCAATTCACATCACCTCGGTGTTGCTTCTAGCTCCTCCTATGAATGTTGGTCACTCTCACCCCAAAAGGGTGCAAATTTTTATCACTCCCTCGGCAGAGCCTCCTCTTCTAATGTCCCTTCCAAACATCCCTCCATTCTGTCATCCCATGGACATACCAAATGCCATGATGGTGTCTATTGCAGCATTTTCCTCTTCCTCCTTACCTTTCGCTTCCTCTGTGGGGATTCTACATCCTCTAATGAAGTGTAAGCTAGAGGATGACCTCACTTCTAATGGAGGTCAAAAGAATGGATCACCTTCTTCAAGAGAGGGTTTTTCTTTGGATTTTTTCGTCTTGGTGATGAAGGCAGCCCCAACGTCTCTCAAGTTTTTCACTATCTCTTTTGACAAGATTGATGGTGGATCTCAGGCACCTCCATCTCTTGCTCATTTAATGCATGTGACTCTTGTTAATTGCATGTCTAAATTGGTACACTAACTCATTTGACTGCAAAATCTGACAAAAATTTATGACGAAATATGTATAATTTGATGTATTATCAGTTGCTTGTGATATTTCATGTGTAATTTTCAATTTTTTAAATTTTATCCCCAATGTTCATCAAAATTTTGATGAACCTAGGTTTCGTCAAAATTTTGACAAACAGTTTTGTTGAAATTTCGACAAACATGGAAAATAAAAAAAAAATCAAATTGTGGCCAACATAAATAAAAGTGATTTCGCCTATTTATTGCGACAGTGTTTTGCTATACTTGTGAATTTTCTCTACTTGCGACAGTTTGTGGAGAACTAAGGATGATTTTCTTGGGAAAAATCAGAAAAAAAAATCAAGAAGATATCATCAAGTTGAGGGTAGTCATTGTCTTTTTCTAGAATTCATTTGTGAAGTCAGATTTGTACTTCCAGGTTTGAAAATCATATTTTAAAGCAACATCTCATCAGATTTCATTTTTAGACTTGTGCATTTTGAGAATTTCATTTCCAAATTTTGTTGTGCAAGTTCAATATTCTGATTTTAGGAGTCTAATGGTTGGAAATCATAGTAAAATCAGAATTTAATAAGTTCTGGAATTAGCATTTTAAAGTGTTTTTTGGGTTCATTAACTTTAGACTATCTTCTTTTTGCAGGGGTGTTGCATACCAAATTTTTTTGGTGCAAAATATCAGAATTATTAGATTTTGTTACATGTCTATGATTAAAAATTATTAGAGTTTGAGTTTGATATTATTTTAAGATCTAAATATTCAATCTTGGTAAAGAAAAATCATGTCAGATAATATTAGTGCAGAACAAAATGAACAGACAATTGCTAGAATGTGGGCTAGATTGAAAATAAAGAGTGATGGGAAATGTTATTGTCCTTGCAATAATTGCAAGGGCTTAAAGATGAGAAGACTTTCAATCACAACAGCTGAGAAACATTGTAGGCAGCATGGTCACGTTGAAGGGGGGCATGATTATCGTCCATTGGTAAGTTGTTCATTATATGTCTTTATATTGATTGAATTTGTAAATGTTTATATCATTTTAACATTTCTATATATATAAAAAATCACTTGATCATGATCATGGTTTATTTGTGTCGAACATTATTATAAAGGTGGGGTGCCCTAGGGCACAAGATATGGATTATCACACCCTGAAGAATTTGGTTTTGCAAGCGGAGGAACATGGAGTTGTGAATATTGAAGATGAAGTTAATGATCCTATGGAAGAAGATGATCATGCGCTAGAAAACATAGTTGAAGATGATGGTGCAAATAGATTGATCCATGACACATTTAGTGGTGTAGCTGATCATGATGATCGAGATGACTTTGATGATGTTCATGATTTACCTGTACTTCAGAAGGCACGCAAGCCCCTTTATGAAGGCTCTAAAACAACTCTTCTCTCTGTTGTATTGTTGCTAGTGAACTTGAAGGTTATGAATGGTTTATCCTACATAGCAATCTCACAAATGTTAAGATATGTCATAAATGCCATATTTTTTCATCTATTTTAATTGTTGTTAGTTCATCACTAGTAAATAAAGGATGAAATATGTACCATTAATATTCTTTATATTAACAAATTATTTTTGTTGTAGATTGATTGGTGAATTTTTGTTACCACCATCAAATATTTTACCTCGCTCATACCAAGAATTATTTTCCATTATGAAAGATATTGGAATGGAGTATCAAGCAATAGATGCATGTCCCAATGATCATAGTATTTATCATAAACAACATGAATTTGCAACAAAATTCCCAGAATGTCATATCAGTAGATATCGAACATATCAACTAACAAAAAAGGTGCCTCGTAAGGCTCTTCGTTACATTCTCATTATTCCATGTATGCAACGATTATTTAGGTATGAAAGCTTAGCACAATTTATGGATTACAATGCATGGAATAGAAGTGGAGATGGCATTCTTCGAATGCTTGTGGATGGTTCTGCATTTAGGGACATGGAGGAGAAATGGCCACACTTTAAAGAAGAACCTCGTAATCTCATGCTTTCATTGGCAACGTACGTTGTCAATCCATTTAGAGAATTGAGATCTATTTACTCGATGTGGCCTATTTTTGTTATCAACAATAACATTCCTCCATGGATGTCAATAAAGAGGAAGCACATAATGTTGGAAATGATTGTTCCAGGTATTTTTTTACATCAATTTTCTTTAACGTAGTAGCATCTCATTTTTCTTATTTGTTGCATAATGACTTATATTTTTTTCTTTTAATACTCATGTACATTAATTTATATATATTGCAGTAAAATGGTTATAATAATTATGTAATTTTTATGTTCATTCAACTAGGTAAGTACCAAGTTAAAGATATGAATGTATATATCAAGCCTTTTATCGATGAGTTACTAAAGTTATGGAATGGCGTCACTATGTATGGCGTCTCTAGACCAATAAGGCAAAGACAATTTCAATTCCATGGAATGCTTGTATGGACAATTCATGATGCCCCAAGGCTAACACATTTTTGTGGTATGTTATAACATTCGACTGCACTTTAATGATATTTAATTTTATGAAGTAGATATCATGCATGTTTTTTAAATAATCTATTCATTATATATAATTATAAAAATTGACATATTTAATCCAATTATATATGATCTTGCAAGTCTTCAAACAAAGGGAAAATTTGCATGTCCAATTTGTGGTCCAAAGATGAAATCTCGTCGTTCAACAAGCTTAGGAAAGCAAGTGTTTGATGAGTATAGGCACTTCCTCCACAGAAATCATAAGTATCGAGCTACTGAAAAACATCTTTTCAATGGGAAAGAAGAGACTACATCAAAACCACGAAAAATGACACCTCGCCTATGGAAGTTGGAATATAATAGAATTAATCGTCAAGATTATACATTGGATCAAATTGTTTATCTATCATAAATGATATGTTTGGAATTTATATTTTTATATTGTGTTTTGTTTGCTCATGTTGTAATTGACAATGATTGTCGTTGTTAATTTGTTTAACTTACATGCTTCATGAAGGTCATCATGGAATTAATGGTCGGCTTCCACAGGAAATGAAAATTTATCCCAGACAATTTAGTAGGTTTCCCTACTATGAGCAGCTACAAATTGTGCATTTGTTTGATACAATACATATTGGAAAGAATATAACAGAAATGTTATAGAAAATATTGGATGGAAGGCATGACAAAGAAAAAATTGTCAAAACTTGTAGTGACATTCAGGAAGCCAATCATGCAATGAAAAATGTCATTCAATTAAATAGCGATGGAGACCAAATTAATATAAGCACCCTTCCTTGGTTATTAACGGAGCAGCAAAGCAATGCTATAAAAGAAGTCATACGAAAAATTTGATTTCCCACAGGATTTGTTGCGAACATAAACAATATCATAACAAAGAAAGGTGAATTTGGGTCAGGGATGAAAATGCATGATTGGCATACCTTCATTAAGGTAATTATTCTAGTATATTATATTATATATATATATATATATATTTGTATACTACATGTACTTTTCAGTGTATTATGTTTACTACTTTTGGAAAAATAATGAAAAGATCATTTTATAATTGTTGCAATACATTCTACCTCTATCTCTCCTAGAAAAATTTGAGAACAATGTTAAGCAGGTTATATATGATCTTGGAAAATACATGAGTTAAGTAGTGATATTTGTTCAATTCATTGTATAGATCTTATAATTTCCATTTTTTTACTTGTTATGTGATATATTGTATATTTTTGTTAAATCTCGTTAATATATTTGCACCTTGAATCACTTGTAGATGGTTGTCATCTAAAGAAATCCATAAAGAATATATAAATTATTGGAAGAGAAAAATTCCTCGTCTAATGTGTGAAATGCAAAAGTGTCTACCTTCAACATTTTTCGATGCACAAGAACACTACCTCATACACCAAGTTGAGGAGATTGAATTATGTGGACCTGTACACACAAGGTCAATGTGGATGGTTGAGAGGCACTTGAAATTTTTGAAGGCTTTGGTTATACAAAGAGCACATCCTAAGGGTTCTATGGTGGAGGGATATATGGTATACCAGACCATGGTGTACATTTTTGAATATCTTCCTAAGTTTGCAGCAAAGATCCATGTAGATCGTATTTAGGATCCCAACTCCATTAACAAATTTGAAGGGGAGTACCTGATGGGGAAAGCTAGATTGAGGAAAGTGAGAGGTAATTATAATACATTTTTTATTTGGTTTTTATGTATATTGTACTTATTTAATTATTAATCTTCAATATACATCAATTATAAATTAAGGTCATATACTGTGGTAATTAACTAATTGATGTAGACCTGGGTGGCTCAACTCAACCAACCTATCAACCTGCCTTTAAGAGGCTTCCAAAAAGTTTAGAATTATTACTTTAAACAATCCAAACAACTCTCAAAACCTGACAAACAACAGAAGTCAGATTTCACACTTTGACTCCTTGAATCCTTGTAGCAGTGCAAACCTACTAGTTTTTCCCAATAACTCAAAACTTTCCCAAAACACTAGACAAACCCTTGATATTTTTAGACACCCATTTTGGAGTTATTAAAAATACTTCAAGGGAAAGTACAAATCCTTTGGACCAAATTACCAAAATCACCCTTTCTAGGTTGTGTTGATTAGGTTGATTATGCCTATTTTACAAAGCAACTAGTCTTTAAACTTGTCATATGCCCATGAAATCTTGGGGCAGTAGTTTTTATGCCTCCAAACCTCCAAATCCACAAAAATATTCCATTGTACGGCCAGATTCTTGCCAAACCCAAAAACCCTTGTTTTAGGCCAAAATCATGAGGGTTTATTCAATCTCATACTTCCACGACCTCCCAGACCTCAAAACCAACTCAGACACAACCCATTAGGTCTTCACATGGGTAAAAATTCATAAAATCATATCTCTCATACATATTTTGTTGAAACCTAGGCTTGAACCTCTCATTTCACATGCTTTTCTTCACAAAACTCTTGAGGACAGCAGCTATACCTTCTTTATTTCTCATCTTGTGAGGGTTTACAATGATCACTTTATACATTTTAAAGGCATTTACACCTCAACTACCAAACAACCACCTCTACAACTAACTTTTTAATCTATTATGATCACATGAAACATAAAACACACTAATTTCAAGGTTGTTAACAGCACTATTGAAATGTTTTAATTTTTTGAACTTTCAAATGTATTGAAACTCCTAGGACACCTCTAAGACCATCCTAGTGGCTTGATAATAGCCTTATTATTGACATGACACTAACCTTGCACCCTTTTACATGTAAATTCTCCAATTTTCCTTAAAAAGGCTACAAAACTCTTTGGTGCAAGACTCAAACTCATAACTCAAAACTTCACCCTGAACATGTCTAATGGTCTTAATTGACCTTACTCAAGAAAAAAACATCCAAAAGACTCTCTCTACCTATTGACCATCTATCCACCTTCAAATAATCACAAGTTGAGAATGAGGTATAGGTGCTCTTGCGCCACTAATTATACGTCATTTGTGAATTTCAATTTTTTTTATACAGTTGGTCGAAAGTGGGATGCAATACATTTGTACGTCACAAACAATCTTGATTGGATGATGGTATGGATTGAATGATGTCAACAATATGGTCACACATTAACATGGGAAAGTGTGGCTTCATTGGTTAAAGAAGCTCATCGTAATGGAGATTCCAATGTTACACCAAGGGAAATTGATTTAGCATATGGTTTAAAAGATAAAAAGGTACATATAAATATATTAATCACCCATATTATTTAATTATTTTCAATTATATTGATGTACATATATGTTGAGATTTTTTTCTTTGCATATATTCGGCCAAGAATAAATATGTTTATCAACTGACGACATTGCAATAATTTTTTCATGTTTGACATATTGCAGGTGAAACACCACAAGGCTATGTGGTGCAATGGTCGTAAATTTTGAATCAAAAATTTGGATGACACGAAGAAAACTTGTGATTCTGGGATAACTGCAGCCTTTCGGGTGACTAATGTTTCATCTAGAAGTGACATACATCCAGAAGTCTTAGCAAATTGATACTATGGGATTTTGGATGATATACTTGAGTGACTTTAAGTCCTTCAAATTAGTTTTGTTTGTCTTCCTATGGTACAGGCTACGATTGAATGAAAATGATCCCGAGAGAACTATTATTGAACATGATAATAGATTTACCATGGTTAATACAAGGTCGTTCGAGCGAGCTGGAAATGAGCCCTATGTTCTTCCAAGCCAATCTGAGCAGGTATTTTACTCAGAGGTTCTAGGTAAACCGGGTTGGTCATTTGTTGTTAGACATGATCCAAGAGGAAGTCGGTAAAGTATAATGTGGTGGAAGAAGAAGATACCAAAGAACTAGAAGATGATGTAGATGATGATCAGGATCAACAATTAGTTGATGATGTGCCTGACAAAGATGCCGAAGAGGAGGAACTAGATCATGATGATGTAGGAGTTAATGTTCATGAAGATGATATCTATGTGGATGATGACATTATCGAAACTGATAACAATGACGATGATGATGATATGACCAATCCTTACAATGTCGAATGGATCGGATGATACAGACAAAGAGTTGCATGAAGAAGAAGATCAATGACATTGAAATGTATGAGTTATGCGATTGTATTATCTATTTCATATTCATTTATTGATAGAATTATATTTGACTTATGTGGTTACATAATTAATTCATGATGTTTTTAATTTTTATGCCATTACATAATTAATTCATGATGTACTTTTTAATGTTTAATTTTAATTCATGATGTACTTTTTAATGTTTAATTTTAATTCATGATGTTACAACTATTGTAGTTCTCCTAGAAATTTCCATATGATCATAATGAATAGTGTTTTGGGAAATTTCATGGAAGATGACACATTGATCGTAGTAGTGAAATAATTGCAAAGTCGTTTAGATTTTTTAGACCAATCACCCTTTTGCAATTTCATTTTTAGGATCATCTCCAATTTGATTACTAGGACACATAAGGTTGAATTTGATTGGCTTATCTTGGAGGAACATTGTGGCTTTGTGTAATGTGAGAAAATTTTGGATGGGGTAGTTGTTATTGCTAAGGTGGATCACTCTTTTCTGTGATGTCCATACACTTATGATTGGGTCAAGTGTTCTTTTTTTTAGAAAATTCCTATTGCCTTTTTGATAAGTTATGATTGATTAGATGGGCTATGAAGCACTTATTTCAAATAATTTATGTCTATTTTAATTTGTAATTTATTAAATTCAAACACATACAAAATTGTGTCCCTTGTTTTAATTGATTATTACGTTATTGAATTATTAACTGAAATGACACCTCCAATTTAACTATATATATCTAATTGAATATATCTAAAGTGTTGAACATTTTTAGATCAAATTTAGTAATTAACTCAAACAACTTTTCCAATTTAACTAACATCTTTTAAGATATTAAACAAATATGATTTATGAAAGAAGTATATTGGCGTGAAATTAAATATGATTTGTATTCCAATGTAAAAACTACAAAGAATGGAAACAATTATTTCAACACATAAACTATTATGTAGTAGTCAATTAAAATCAAAAAGCTTACTCTATATTAGTTAGGATACACAACTAAGAAAATGATCTAAATAGTCTAATAATTTGAACATTAGCATATAGAAATTTCTATAGAGTTGTAGATCTCTTCCATTTCAAAAACACAAAAAAATATTAGGTAGATAATCAAACATCTTTTATTTCTACAGTGACTTATTTATCCTAGAGAAACTAAGTATATATTATACAAAGAAAACGAACAAACCCACAACTACCCCTATTTTGAAGGAGTTTAGTTTTCTCCCCTTCCTAATCTCCCTAATATTGTCTAATTATTTTAAAGAGACCAAGGGTCATAACACAACTTTATTCAACCCACTAAATAGCTTGGTTAATGAAACTTGACAAAAGCAACAAAACAATTTTTACATTTGGCATTTCATGTGGAATGAAGAGTGGTGACAATAATCTACTTATAGTTTAATAAAACACTATTTTTAGAAGGCTTGACATTAGAGAGATAGAGAAGAGGGGGAGAGAGGGAGAGATAGGTTGAAGAGGAAGAGAGAGAAGAGATGGAGATAGGTGTTGATGGTGTTTTCTGCACAGCAACAACTCAGACAGAATGCAATATTCTATCTCTCTTGAAAGGTTATTTCCAACAATAAATCACTGAAAATCACCCCAAGGTCTCTCGGGTGTTAGGTCATAACAATGCATAAAACAACTCAGATGAAATGTGAAATTGCTGGTAATCACAATTGGACCTTACTACAAGCAAACTGAACCCTCTCAATTTATCAGATCTAACTGAATAATAAAGAAATTGCAAAAGATAGGGATGCAAGGAAGTAACAAAATCTAAGCTATTGCATGGACAAGCAATGCAAATGACAAATATCTGGAATGGACCTATCTCAAATAACCAATTCATGTTCGACCCGCAAGGCAATCTTACAAGAACAGTGCAATCTTCTGAGGTATTTAAATTTTCAAATCATAGACTTGCATCTACAACCGAACTTAAGCACACTTGAATATATGGTCCAGGTTGACTTTACCAGCCTACTACAATCAGATAGTTGCTGGGAGTATAGACCAGAGATAGCTACAAACATTCCAAATATGAAATCACATACACTATTTATCCAACCAAACTAATTTATTTCTGAATATTAAACCCTAGATCTTCAAGCAATGTAAAAGATAGAACAAAAGAACCATGCAAGATGAGATAACACAAAGGATTTCACCAGGAAAACCACAATGCCTTCAATTGTATTAATCACCAAATGCTGCAACAATTCAACTGTTCTGAATATGGTATTTGCTTCAAGAAATTCTAAAAACTCTAACTATTGCTCCTGCTAATCTCTATTCTTGCTAATGTCTATAACCAATGTCTTCTAACCCTTACAATGAGGCAAGAATGCCTATTTATCAAATTCCCCCCAAAACATGTCGGCCCAGCCAAACATTTTTACAAAAATAATCAAAACCGCCAAAACAGGTCGGCCAAGGAAACAAACTAAGGCACACATTTAATGCCATCATCCAAGTCGGCCAAGGCACATCCCCAAGGAAGTCCGGTCCAATGCATGCCCTATAATAATAGGGAAGCACAAATCTCGAGATAAACACTAACTGCTGCTTCCTTTGTCTTTCCTCCGCGCTGGTGACCCTTGGACCTTCGAGAAAACTCCCTCCAGCTCAGCAATAGGTGGCAACGGCAAAACCCTGAGCCGACATTTAATTGCATCAATTCCCTCATTGGACCGCTCAACAGTTTTCTTCCAATCCGTCATGCTGGTCATGTACCTGTCTATTACTGCCAAGTATGTAGCTGCATCATCAAGCAAATGGGAGGTGACAGCTCCATCAGATTCCGGGGCATAAACCTCATGCCACCATTCCTTCAATTGATCTAAGCTCAGATATTTGGGAGCTATTTTCTTCCTCCCTGTCATCACCTCAAAGAAAGCTATGCAACCATCATAAATTGCAGTGAGGTCAGCCTCAATTGATTTTCTCCATTTTTGTATCTTCTTCAGGCCTCCCTGCCTTATCTGCAATGCCTCGAACCACTCCCATGGTTCATCCAATCTGGCAGAGGGAAGGATTCCATCCTTGCCCAACTGTTCTTTGCCATGCCCTAGAATAATCCTTGACTTCTGCAGCAGGAGGTCAATATCATTTTTATCTTGAGAGAGGATACTCTCTAACAGTTCCTTTCCTCGGACCGCATCCCTGCCCACATATAGGATCTCTTTGATAGCTTCATCCCCTTGTGCCTGAACACTCATCAACCAGTCGACGGCAGCCTGTGCAGAAGCCTTCATCTTTTCAATGCCGGAGATTGTCTCCTTTGGTAGAAATCCCGGAGTAGTAGAGGAGGACGGATGGAGAGATTGTAGAGGCTTCATGACCTCTTCCAAACATTTCCTCAACCTTTCATTCTCTCTTTTCAGTTCTCGTTTTTACTGGGTCTCCTTCTTCAGTCTGTCCACAATCACAGCACTTGACCCTTCGAATTCCTCAATATCCTGCTCTAAGGAGGCCGGCCCAAGGTTAATGGTTTGGACGTTGTAATCCTGGCCTGTCACCTCATCTCTCATTTTGTCTGCAGCAGGGGTGGCAATGTGAACCACTCGGTTATGCACTTCATCTCTTTCTACCCGAGAAATCACCTTTGCAGCCTTCTTCTTCTTCCCTTTACCAATCTGAGATAACATCTCATCCCAGTCAAGACGAGTGTCTTCTACTATCACCTGCTTCTTCTTTGTAATCTCTTTCTCCAGCCAATCCGGGGCTACGGGGTCTGTCTGGATTCCTTCTGCTCTAGTTTCTCCCGGGTCCCCTGTGGCTTTCTCTCCTTCTGCAGCTGTTACCTCGACTTCCTCCTCGGCTGCGGCCTTGTCAACTTCTTTCTCCGGACTTTGTTCACCTTGGCCGGTCTCCTCAAATCCCAACTCTGGAAATACCAGCGATGGAATTCTGGCAGGGATGCTTTCCTCTGGCTCAGGCGATCCGCGGCCTTTCTCACTCTCCGGAGAATCCTCGTACTGCACCAAGGGAGAAGTGTGCCTTTCCTCTGTTTCCACCTCGGGCTCGGCAGCCTCACTGAATAATGTTCCTTCTTTGAACGGTTCTGCCTCTCCGCTGATTTCCTGCTCATCCGGATTCTCCGGTTCTAGTATGCTCTGTGGAGGAGAAAAAGGCTTGTCCTGTTTTCCAGCTAGCAATATTGGAGAAGAGTCTTTTGACTGAGCAGCATCCTTTGGGGAAGGAGTTCTAGATCTTCTGGTGTATACTCTGGTCTTTTCGCCCCCGGAGCTTTCCACATCCACAACTGGAGGTTCATCCTCCGAAGTAGTTTGGCCTTTCTTCTTGGCAACCCTTGCAGTTCTGGCCTTCTTGGGCGGTGGAGGAACATCCTCCTCTTCAACTTTCTCTGCCTCCTCCTCGTCCGAGGACTTGCTGATAGTCAGGGTCTTCCACCTACGTTTACCAATTGGCTTCCTTTTTGCTGCAGGTTGAGTCCCCTTAGGACCTCTGACCTTGATCTTGAAAGGGGAGGTTTTAGCTGCTTTCCCTTTGGGGTCCTCTTCCCCGGATTCTTCAGAAGTGGACATGGGGTTGAGATTCCCCATCAAATCGAAGGTACAAGGTACCTTGGCACTCTCTAACACCCAGACCTCATGCTTGATCCAAGCAAAGGTAAATTTTAGCACTGGAGCCATTAAGTCCTCCAACTCAGTCACCTCAGGCTCATTCCAATCAATATCCGCCACTGACCTGTCCTTAATGGGCTCATAAACATGGTCCTGGATCAGTTTTCCATCGTCATCCAGCTGATCCAGAATCAGCTTCACATTATACTGTCTAATGGCCTCTACAGGCAGCCGGGAATACCTTTTCTTCCTTGCATCAAGGTCATCCTTGATGTTGACCCAGTAATCTTCTAATTCCTCCTTATGCCTGTATTCCCGGGTAGCTCTTTTCTGTGCCTCCCCGGTGATGTCAAAATTCATTCTCTTTGAATGGAAAGAGAATCCATAGGCGGCCAATTCCTCACCTGCAGTGTGAGCTGATTGGATGGACGGGCACACTTCCCCCACGCCAATCCCAAGAGGGAAGTCACCTCCAAAGCCAGTCTTATGCTTCTCCCTCTTCACCACTGCATCAAACTCACAAATTTGTCTCACGACCTCTAGCAGCACAATGTGGTCAGTGGGATACCTGGGCAATCTGTAGGGAGCAACGGGGCATCCATCAATCCGGAGATAAGTGAAAGTGGGGAACTGGATGAACCAGGCCCCGTAATTCTTAATCAACCCTTTGGCCCCATCGGACAATCTGATGTGCTCCGCATTCTGAAGGGTCCGGGTAATGTGCATAGTGAAGGCATCATTGGCCCTCCTATAATCTCTGTGTCCCAAATGTAGCTCCGGATAGACTTCGTAAATGATATCCTGCCCGATAGTTCCCACCGGAGTCAGTCCCTTGTAAGGATAGGAGATGGCCAGTACATACATGATGTAGGAGGACATGGTGAACTTCTTCGACTCCAAGACATTCCTTAATTATTTATCTATTTCTGCACTGATAAGTCCTACCCAGTGGTAATTCGTTCCTTGGCCTATCTTGGTGATCACATGGACCATCCAACTTTCCAATACTCCGGCAGTTTTAAGCCCGGCCACCCTGCTCAACAATGTAATAGCATCATAGATATCCGGCCTGAACTTCACCCTGTGCAACTGCTTGGGCAATTTGGAGTGGTGAGACTTGGGCTTCTCAAGCCATGAGTTGATAAGCTGTTGAGCCTTAATTGGCTCATTCTCATAGTATGTACGAGCAGTGTCAATGTTTAAGGCACAGACCGAGGGGAGATCCGGCATGCTGAAGGCTCGGGTAATGGAGGCTGGACTGAAGTTTGCAACCACTCGTCCCTCAGTGCTAACCACCATCTGTGTGTCAAAAGCGTATTGTCTAGCACACTCCAAAATCAGCTCGTAGCACTGGACTACTGGAGGGAACCCTGCCACATGCACCAATCCTGAGTTCATCATCCCTTGCCTCAATGCCGACTGGTCTTTCTCGGCTGTTCTCTGCTTAAACTCTTCATATCGCCATGCTCCCACATTGGTATCGGACACATCAGCCCACACAGAGGAGATCCTACTTTCTGGAACTTGACTCTTCATGTCTGATTTCAATCTCTCTGTTTCAGAAATTGAAGATGCCCCTGCACCACCTTTGGACCTCCCAGCAGTAGCCTTGCTTGATTCGGCCTGTACATTCAAGAATCATTGTTAGAATTCAATTATTAAGCTCATATCAATCCAAAGGGTTAGCACACATCATATAAATCTATCAAAATCATTCGCTAATTGCCAATCTTTCGAGATCCGGAGAAATCAAACAATCCGGGAAAATCATGTAAACCGGGAAAATACCGTCGGGGCGGAATTTCGGAGAAATCCGACCCAGACGGATTCCTGCTGCCAAAGCACTATTAGCCATATAAATCATTAATACGCTCGGAAAATCGAAGGATAATCGTTAATTTTACTCATTGGCAACAAGAAATAAGCATGGATAATCATTCCCTCAATCCTATCATCGAAATATACAAAAGAACGCAATCAGAAAGGAAATCCGAAAAAAAACCGGATGGAACGGATTTTCGCGGACAGCATAAAACGCACCGGAAATTAACTCAGTCCGCGGAATAAGCCCAAACCGGGAAAATCCGGGAGCGAGGAAATTCCGCGACGGCCTCGGAAACCCGAAAAATGGCAAAACGTGCACCAAAACTTGAACAACCCCGGGATATCCACTACCTAAGCTCGAAGGATCCTAAAACCGACGATGATCAACAACCTCAAGTACGCAAAGGATCCAACTCCCAAAAGCTCTTAAAAGAAGGAATCCCCGTGCCAAAAAGATGATGCCCTAGAGCAAACGATCGAATTTCCGCCATTAAAACCAGAGCAAGCTTTTAGGGATAAAAATATCGGTTCAGGATTTACCTAAAAGCCCTCTAATCCTCATAGGACGGGAAGCCAACATAACACGGGAGAAAAGTCACTCAAGCATAAGATGAAATCATTGTTCTAGCTGAGACACCAAGGAAACCCTAATCTCGCACGATAACACACTTCGCGCCCAAAACAAACAAGCAGCCCGATCCAGAACGCCGTCCAAAGGATAATTATGCAGTCGAGCGGACAAATGGAGCTCATAGGGCACGGGGGATGGGTTCGACAAATAAAACGGGTCCAACCCCGACTCAATTAACACGGAACCAAAACCAAATCAAGGGCCGACCCCAAATTTAACAATACCCAATCACAAGAAAACCCCAAATCATTACACAAGCAAACGGAAGGGCAATAGATACATACCATGGATCAAAGCAAGCAAAAATCCGAGCTCAGAAAGTCAACCACGCGACAAACACGTCCAAGCAACGCGATACTGGCAGCAACACTCCAGCAATTCACGCGCAAACAAACCAAGATCAAACCTCAAAGCTCAATTGAAAGTTCTGAATCGCCAGAGCAGAAAACAAGGAAGCAATGAAGTTGGAATGAATCAAAAAATGCCCTAAATCCGACCTTATACTCGTCTGAGCCAAGGTACCTCAGCCATTAATGCGCGAAAAGACGTTTCTGACAAGTCCGGAAACCCGAGCCCCAAGCGGAATTTCGGAAAATCCCAGAATGCGCGGAAACACAGACTTCGCGAAAATGCAAAAACCGGGGAAATAATGAGGACCGGGATTTTGACAGAATCCGGGAAAATCCGATAGGACCGGAAAATCCAGTCGAGGCAAGCCGGGAATAAAATGGCCCGAGAAATAGACAGAACGGGGGAATGAAGAATCCATGGGAGAGACGGAAAATCCCGGATCCAGGTGAAAACCCAGACTTGGCCAAAAACTCAATTTCAATCAATTGCAACCTCAGGGCAAGGGCAAAGCCAGCAAGACCAACATGTCAAGACCCTAAAATGATAAATCCAATAAAATCAAAGGTCAAAGACACCAAAAAAGAGAGGGTCCCCACTCCCAGTGGGGCGTGTGTGCGAAAACTGCACAACAATAGGTAGGTAGAAAAGGGAGAGAAAGAAGAGGGGGAGAGGGAGAGTGATATGTAGAAAGGGAGAGAGAGAAGAAGATAGGGGAGAGAGGGAGAGATAGCTCAATATATATATATAGGGAGAGGGAGAGACATAGAAAGGGGGTGATATAGAGAGATAGAGGGGGATGGTGAGAGAGAGAGATAGATATATATGGGAAGAGAAAGAGAGATGGAGATGTATGGGAAGAGAAAGGAAGAGAGGTGGAGATAGAGAGTCGATGGATAGGGGGGATAGGGAGGGAGAGATGGTGAGAGATAAAGAGGGAGGGATAGAGAGGGGGAGGGCGAGAAATTGTTATAGATAGGTAGAGGAGGAGAGATAGAGAATAGGGGGAGAGAGGGAGAGATGGGTTGAAGAGGAAAAGAGAGAAGAGAGGGAGATAGATAGGTAGAAGAGGGAGAGAAAGAAGAGGGGGAGAGGGAGAGCGATATGTAGAAAGGGAGAGAGAGAAGAAGATAGGGAAGAGAGGAGAGATGGCTCAATATATATAGAGGGGAGGGAGGAGACATAGAAAGGGGGTGATATAGAGAGATAGAGGGGGATGGTGAGAGAGAGAGATATATGGGAAGAGAAAGGAAGAGAGGTGGAGATAGAGAGTCGATGGATAGGGGGGATAGGGAGGGAGAGATGTTGAGAGATAGAGAGGGGGAGATAGGTGAGAGGGGGAGGGAGAGACAGGTATATTGATAGGTAGAGGAGGAGAGATAGAGAAGAGGGGGAGAGAGGGAGAGATAGGTTGAAGAGGAAGAGAGAGAAAGGGGGGACAGGGAGAGATAGCTCAATAGATAGAAGGGGGAAGAGGGAGTGACATAGATAGTGGGAGATATAGAGAGATAATTATATTAATTATATTATATTAATATTATAAATTTAGCTAATATTATAATATATTAATATTATAATATTATATATTATATTAATATATATTATAATAATATATTATAATAATTATAATATTATATTAATATTATAAATTTAGCTAATATTATATTAATTGTATTATAATAATTATATTAATTATATATAATTTATTATGTAAAATTTAACATGGTGCCACAATTTTCATTTTAATTGACATAATCAAAACCTAGCTCATCAAATTGGAGAAGTGAGTCACACGCTAGCGGAGGAAAGGTTGCAAGAAGCCTAGGGATCGAGCTTGCTTGGCTACAAAAATTGGAATTTTTGCAAAAAAATTTGTCGTGAAGTTCTCTGCATCTCGTTCGTCGCCAAAATGGTCTGTATATTTCATTTGAAATTTATGAATCAGAGTGTTGTAGGTTTTTTTATTTGATTTGATTTGTGAATATTACTCTTTGTGATTGTATTTTGTATATTCAATTCCGGTGGGACAAACCATAACTCAGTGCTTTCAATCACTTTGCAACTCCATTATTGATGACTTTGTTGTTTGCTTGTGAGAATCACAAGTTGGAATGCATGTCTGTTGTTTGCAAGTGAGAATCATAGTTCACCGCCTTGTCTATGCTATGACATTTGGGCCCCAAATAGACATCATCCTTTTTCACAATCACACAAGCTACCATATTGCAAGGAGAACACATAGAATTACTAATAATGGGAACCCATACTAGCCTAGCTAGAATAGTTGCACCACCTTTCCCCAAATATGATTAGTGAAAAAAGTTAAACTCTCTCCAAACAAATTTAAGAGTACATTCTAGCTCAAATCTCATAGCTTTAGTTTCTTGAAAGAGAAAGCAATCCATTTTAAGCCTATTATTGTAAGAGGATCTTAAAATGCATTCTTTCCAGAAGATTCCAAACTCTAACATTCCAATTGGTGCATCCTATTTTCATTTATAGTACAATTTTTCTATTATCTATTTTATTATTTCCTACACAATCAAGGATGAAATTCTATTAGCTACAAGTCTATTAATATTCTTAAGAATTTTTGGGCCATGCCTTCTTTGATGACCATCCATTTTACATAGAAAACAAGCATTCAAACCTATCAAAACTTCAATATCATGTTTAGTTTGATTATCACTCAATTGAAAGCACAAAATATGTGGAATACACTCATCAGATTTGAGAGAAATAAAAACCCTAGAGTTAATATGGGGAAGAGTAGACCTTGTTTATTCCACTTGCAACACATTACCCAAAGATTTGAGGACTTGAGGGATAAAATTTCACATCTAAGTAGAGATATTTTAAAATTCTAACCACCTTAACATATAATTGGCTAAAGCATTACATAGGGTAGAATCAAGGGTTCAAAGATGGACCTAAAAACAAAATTTCCCATATTCTAAAACTCTTTCTTTTAAAACTCTTGATTGCATACCATTATTTCTGAAGAAGAAAGTGAATAAATCTTTATGTATCATTCTATAGAAAGAAACATAGATGCCCATCAATTTTCCCCCACATATTGACAATCCACTCATCAAAAAAATTCCTCAAAGAGAGGAAATCAAGACCATACAAATAATGAAGGAATCAATCTTTTTAACCACTTCTTTCTTAACAACTTCAACCATATCTAGGTTTGGTTTTATGTGAAGTATTTTAGAAAGATAAGATGCCTTATTATTTTCTCCTTCAAGTTCTTTGATGTCAAGATTCTAGTTCCTTCCTCTATCATCTTCACCATTTACTTCAACGGTAGTATTTTCCAATACCACCACTAATTCATCAACCTTGCAAGTCACCTTGTAAGATTTGCTATCACTTACGATGTTGTTTCCCTTATTTTATACCACTCTAAATTTTCTACCAGCATTACTTGTTTTATGTCCATTTGTTGCTTTATCCATCAAATTTATACATGGCTAATCATGATATCCAAGTTATTAACTCATAACCACCCTTCTAATAGACAAAAAGAGTTGGTAAATGATGATGAATATTAGGAAACAACCACTAAATACCACTCAAAACAAAACAAACAACCAAAACATCAAGTGTACAACTACAAAGTATATCTACTTCAGACACCCATAAAACTTGGGAAACCACAAACACAAAAATCTAGAAATGAAATAGGGTTGATAAAATAAACATGACACAGAAAAATATAAGTTCAAAGAATCACACCAGTTACTCTTTGTGGTTGTATTTTGTATAATTATCTTCAATTCCGGTGGGACAAACCATAACTTAGTGCTTTCAATCACTTTGCAACTCCATTATTGGTGACTCTTTTGTTTGCTTGTGAGAATCACAAGTTGGAATGCATGTTTGTTGTTTGCAAGTGAGAATCACAGTTCACCGCCTTGCCTATGCTATGACATTTTTCATACATGTCTACCAAAGCATTTTATCAAATAGTTCATTTCCTTGCTGCTATGGGCTAAAAGCCTAAAACAAGTGCTTTTGAGCAAGCTATGGTAAAATAATCTATCAAAGCATAATAGCAATAGCATAGACAAGGTAGTGAATTGTTTGGAAAAATGCCTCAAAGAATTGTGGTCTCATGGTGATGGAATACCATGACAAATGCCTATGGCTATGGATTGTCATGGCATTTCATCTTCATGAGACTACATTTCTTTGAGGCATTTTTTCAAACAAT
>VDFB02137365.1:39103127-39119109 GCA_007258455.2 Sequoia sempervirens
AAAACTTTATCATCTATCCTACTGCAAAACTCTAATAAACTAATCTGCAAAATGTCTAACTAATTTTCCTAAGTGTCTCACCCTTTCAAATGAGCTTGATTTGACAATAGATAGCTCAAAACTACATAATTTCCTCCAAAATCAGACATCAAAAGCTATAGATTTTGTATGTATTCAATCACCATAAAGGCAACCTTATGTTTTCAGCTTCTATTGACTTTAACCAACTTCAGTTAATAGTTGCAACTTTCAGTTTTGACTTTGAGTCACTTCTTAACATTTTCTTTGCACAAGTGTAGTAGTATCCTCTTCCACAAATCACTCTAGGTGAGGATCATGAAACACTCAGTTCACTGTCAACTTGATGATCTTTTCAACAACTTTCCCTCTTTCGTATGTTATTTTTGCAAATCAGATAATTTGCATTTTCAAAGTACCTACAAAACATCAAACACATTAATTAATTTGTAACTAATAAAATTTCAGATTATCCCAATTGAGTAAAAATATAATAAACTCTTAATTTCTCTAATTAGAATAATGATTAAATCCTTCTTTTTAGTTAATTTTATTTTAATTTATCAAAAAAAAAAAACATTAGAAATCATGTTCTCCACAGATTTAATTTATTCTGATGTTGTTCACCCTTGCTGATCTTGAAAGATCCGTATAATCAATTAATAATACTCAAATAGTTAAAATGCATGAACTCAAGGCCCATTCAACTAAATCCATTTAATGCAAGATTTGTAATCATTGCATTTCATGGCATACACCTGTAATAGACACATTCTATGAAATGACGTCTCTTGATTTTCCACGTGTTCCTTCTATATGCTTCCATTGGATGAAATATCTGAGGTGTTTTCTTCATTACGTGCATGCCATGGGATATCTCTTATACATTACCCCAAACAATTCCCTTTACAAAATTCATGTGCTTTGTCTACACTTCTCATTTCTGCGGGGGAGGGAAGATGTGTGCAAAGTTCACAGAAAAATATTAACCGCTCACATTTTGTGACCAATACAATGTGCTTGAAGGTTCCTAGAGGATTTTCAATCAAATGTGATTTGTAGTACCCTGCAATCATTGAATTTCAGGAGAAGATGTTTCCTTGAGTTATTTTGGCCGTGCTGTAGAAAATTGGACCCTCTTGAGAAAAGAGACAATTTCACACATAATTAGACCACTTTTGAGTTCCCTTACATCATTTATCCTTTAAAATAGCATTTATAGGCCCCTAAGACCCATTATTTTTGATCTAGAGGCTCGTTTTACCTAAGAAATCACTTAAAACCCGACAAGCAGACATCCTCAAATCTGGTTTTGCATAGTTGTCTCCTAATTTCTCAAAATTTTGGGAGAGGACTGATTTTCCATAAGTGGAAAATGAGTCCCACCTTAAGGCTGGAAATCTAAGTTTTGTCAGATTCTAGATCCCAACACTCAAAAAATTTGTTCCCGACAATTTTCATTAGAAGTAGGACTAATTTGCCACCTTGGGCGAATGAGTCCCACTCGTGAATTTCTATGATTTCAGACAACATTCCAAAGATTCCAGATTCTTCATTAGACCTCCAATTGCACACTGTTTCAGCTCATTTCTTTATGTTCTGCATCTATTCATTCCTTTTCCATTATTTGCATATCACACTGTGTTTTCAAACATAACATAGATCTTAAGTTTTGCATTCATAATCAGTCATTTAGATCACTTAATTGCACTTAGTTCATTACATTTAGCTTATAAAACATCATAAATAACATAATTTTAATGAACCCCTTAGCATTTTTGGCCCTACTCTCTCCTTTTAGGTGAAAAACCCTAGAAGAACTAGAAAGGTGCATGGTGCAAAAAATCTACGGTTCATTTTGGTGAACCTTCATTTTGAACACTTTTCATTTCTGATTTCATTTGCATCGACATTCAATTAGGGTATTTTTTTTTGTTTGCATTCTAGGATTTCTCAAATTGCATTAGTGAAAGATTCATTTAGACTTCATTTTTGCATTACATAACATTGAAAAAACTGAAAATTTGCATCTGCATCCTTCATTGGCATTCTAAAAAGCATTAGAATCACACTAAAATTTCTGAAAAACACAAAAAAATCTCATACTAGGACTCATTCGCCACCCTGGACGAATCAGTCCACCTGCACTTTTTACACAACATTTTCTAGCATTTCTCTGGCATTTTCTTGCATTTTTGTTTTCTGTTGTTACTTCTTTGTTACAGTTAGTAGAATTTTTGTTATTTGCATTTAACACTCCTAGATTACCTTGAATTTACATCCACCCCATCTTTTGTGGTACTTGTATGAGTGTTTGGTGCCCCATCGATAATACTTTAGTGAGATGAAGTTCTAGACTCATGGTCTCCTACGATAGCACTTTCGTTGTGGACCTTGGGATCTCAAAAGCTCCTACTCCTAGTATGGACAATGGTGCATTAGGCATAGACAATACCACTTATATGCCTTCACCTTTCCATCCAATGAATGTTGACACACAAAGAAACTCCATTCCACAAGAAAAAGTAATTAATATTCATGAGGATTTTGCACACTTACAACAAGATTTGTCCCTTGAAAACATTTCCACCACTGCCATACCTACAATAGAAAACCTTCATCGTTTGATTGAAAGTGATGATGGCTTACAAGTTATGAAGAAAATTGCTGAGATTTACAATAAACATACCTCCTCCACTTCCCCATCTACAAACATTGTTGTAAGCCAAGGAGGACCTCATGTTCCTCCCCCTTCAACCATAACATCCATACCAACTTATACCAATCCTCATGTTACAACAACTATGCAATAGGTTAGTCATGTAGCTCCTTCTTTTGCAATTCCAACTAGAATTCCTAGTTCTCTTGTGGCATCACAAGTCCCCTCCACTACCTTCACCCCTCTTAGTGTTCCTTTCACTTCCCCTCACATTACATACACTCCATCGCCCTTTTCTCTTCCACCTCAAACCACCTACCCCGATCCCATCATTACTCAACTCCTTAATACCGTTTCATCCATGCAACAAAAAAATTACACCATTAGCCAAGGTCAAACCGCTCCACCCACATATCATGTTCGTAGTAGTCCCTTATCCTTAGAAATCTTATGCACTCAAATGCCACAAGGAATTGAAATGCCTAGGTTTGAGAAATACGAAGGTAAATGAGACCCTATTAACCATGTCAATGCTTATACAACTTTATGCAATGATTTTTTCCTTGATGATAAACTCTTAGCCAAAAATTTTCCTAGGACCCTAAAAGACACTGCATTTGAGTGGTTTTCAAACCTTCCTAATCATTCCATTCGGTCATTTAATGAGCTTGTGGATGCCTTTGTATGTCACTTCCAAGTTCATATGACCCCTAAAACGACAATGGATGACCTAATGCGGTGTAGACAAAATGCTGATGAGGAAGTCACTGATTTCATTTCATGTTATCAGTCATTGTATGCTCAAGTGGATGTCAAAATTCTTGATTCACATCTATAGAAGATGTTTATAAAAAATTTACACACAAACCTTCAGGATAAGTTAACTATGATGAAATTCCCTTCGTTCATGCACTTATGCACAACCCTGTGTGAATACCATAACTCGTTTTCAAGTCATGATTCAAAATCCACTTCTAACTGAGCTAAAAAGCCTTAGCACAACAATCAAACCAACAATAAAAACTTTCACAAACCAAATAGAGGATTTTTATTGTTCAATCTTCCTCCTCAACTACAACCAAACCCATCTATTCCAAGTCAAGTGGTAGCTATTAAAGCAACAATGCCCTACACCTATGGGGACCCGAAGAGACAATTTACTCCCTTACCTGATACCTTTCATAATACAATGAACCAATTGCTCTAGCAACAAATGATCACTTTTCCTACTGTCAAACCACTTGATACCACCAAACCTTTACCACCCACCTTTAAATCTAATGCTTATTTCCATTTTCATCACCAAATGGCTATGGCACCAAACAATGTAAGCTGCCCTCTAAACACTTAGTTCACACCATTGATTCGTTGTTTGTCCATTATGGGTGTTAATGATCATGTAATGGCCCATTGCAACTTCTAACCAGACCCTTACAAATCTTTACCAATCCTATTCCTAAACAAAATATTTCATTTGTCAAGGCTAGTGAACCTTCAAACACTCATGTAATGAACATTGATACCAATAATGAACAATATGATATTACTCCAAATGTTACCCAAGTTAATCCTATGGATGAACTTGTGGGTACGATAGATGTTATCCCTTGTAAGGGCCCAACAAAAATCTTGATATCACTTTTCTTTCCAAAGATATACTCTCAAAGTTCTTATGGTCCTCTTTACATAACTAACAAAATCTATGATAAGCCCACCAATGGGATATTAATAGATGCCACCTGTGGTGAGAATGTGATCACAAAAGAATTTATAGTATTACACGATCTATATCAAGATGACTATAATAAACCAACTACATGGATTAAAACACACATTGGTTTTGTGTGCCCTATGATTGAATCGATCGTGCTCCCCTTACAAATAGGACCCAAAACTTTGGAGGTAACATTTTTCAATTATTCCACAATCGAATCAATTTTGTTTGTGGCTAGGCCACCCTTGGCTTCACTCAATGAAAGCAATCCCTTCAATTGTTCACAAATTTCTGAAATTTCCACATGGCAATGAAATATTTACCATACACCATAGTGGCTTTCATCCATTATCGTCTAAAGGTAATTTTTCCTTAGAATCATTTTGGCCTAAACCTATGGAACCCATGACCCCTCATAAGGATTTAGTTTTCATAGCCTATCAAAAGTTCAAAGCCAAATGAATAGCCAAGTTGTCTCTTTGTAACATGTTCCCCTACAACTCCCACTCTCCTGTATCCTAGATGAAACCATGCTTCAACCTGAGTCTAAAATTGAACAAACCATACAACCTCATGAATAACCACCCTTAGACACTTCCCTGCCATCGTTTAAATGACCAAGAGAAATTGAAACCAAACCTATAATACATACCTGCATTAAACAAGTGTATAAAGCTAAAGTAAAATTAATTGACCCATCCTCTTCTGCTTTTCCATTCTTCCCGCCGTGAGCAAAGGAACCTATGGATGGATTAGTCTTACCTTACACCCTCCTCAACAACTACAATAAATTCACTTAACCACGATACAGAGGTAGGTGCATCAATATCGTCTCCTGCTCATCGTAATTTCGAATTTTAGAAGAAAATAAAGAAACCCAAATCTTTACATTTGAAATAAATAATAGGGTGATCACCCTCCTTCTCCTAACCTACCACATGATAGTCTAGTCCAACCTTCACAACAAAATGAACCAATCCCACAACCACAACTTTTGATACACCCTTCCTTGGAAATCACCCTTTGTCCTCCCATTGTCATCAATCTTGATGATGATGATGATGATGAGGAGATCGCAAAAATAGATGAAGAAGTGCATAATGATTTAAAATCTTTACTTTCATCTACCATGAGCTTAAATGATAAATCTTCTCAACCAAGTGAGGAACCTAGTACATCTCTTGGTTTGGCACTTGCAATTCTTCCTTTGGACAGTCAACCACCCTCACAATATACTGAACATGATTTGGAAGTGGATGACTTGTTATATGGTTGAATTTCTATTTTCCTTACTTCAGTCCTTTGCATTTATTTTCCTTTTCGCCTATCTTTATTTTATGTGTGCATCGTTCTATATTGTGCGCTTGATGTTTCTCTCTCCTCACGTGACACTTCTTCTGACGAAATTTCTTCTTCTATATGTCGATATTGTCTTTTTTACTTTTGTTTTAGGTTCTCCTTTTGGGGATGACGGTGCTACTGAGACACCCTTTATGTCTCTTCCATGTTGACCTAAAAGGTCCTTTTTCTATTTTTTTGTTTTGTGTTTCTAGTGACGCCATTAAGGCATCAAGACCGCGAATGTATCCTTCTTATGTTGGACCTAAAATATTTTCATTTTCCTTTTTGTTGGTGTTTTCCTTTTTGGGATGATGCAAAGTGTTGAGATCAGCAATGTTCTTCCATGTTGACCTAAAATGGGCTTTTATTTTTCTTTTTGTTTTCACTTTTGTGTCATTCTTCCAGCTTCTATGTGCTTTGGGGAATGATGTGATAGTTCCAGATCCTTACAAAACATTGTGCATCAATGAACATACTGGTTCTAAACTATAGATCCCTTATGTGTTTGATGTGTTCTTTTGTAGGGGAACAGGTCCTTTTCTTTTGTTTTCTTTTTCATTGACATGATGTAGCCTAACTTCGAAACATATGACTTGGCATAGGGCTTTCTAAGTTTGATCTCATATCTTGTTTTCCTTTTTGCATCTTCTTTCCTTCGGTACTTTAAAGTAATTGATCATAGAATGACATGTAGAAATTCCTTTAAAGTGGGGGGCATACATTACCATATTTCATTTGCATTTTCAGTTCTTAGTGCAACCTTGTCATTTCATATGATGTGTTTGTTACTTTGTGGATGACATTGGGTATGATGTCCTTCATAAGTGTGATCTATCTTAGCATATTACATTCCTCTTGGTGGCCTGATGTGACACATTGCATCCCCTAAGTTTTGAATATTTTATTCTTTGATTGGTCCTCTCTTGGAGACATTAGACACAATGTTCCCTAAGTGAAAGACCTTGCATGAACATAACAAGACTCCTTTGAACATCTTTTACATTTTACATTTCACATTTTTGCCACCTTGCATAACGCAACTTGCATGCCTGTGGTACCCTTTGTATTTGTTCATGAGTTCTAAAATGATATGCCTTTGCTGTTCCATGAATCACTTAACCAACATTTTCCTTTATGGCACCTTGTTAAAGTTATCAGGAGGTATAACTTTGATATGGTTGAGCGGGAAGCCCACTTAACAGCATGATTTTTCCCATAGCCACCTTTGTGTTTGTGAGAGCATACCAACTAGCGTATGTATTTCACCTTATGGGCCTCCCTACGTGCATCGCCATGTGTTATTTTTCCCTGTGAGTGAGTATTTTTCACATTCTCTTTTTCAAAAAATCAACCTAGATCTAATCCACAACTAGTTGGACAGATGATCGAAGCTTCATTTGATTCTCTCATTTCAACACTTGTGTGTGTTCCTTTGTTCTTATGCCTAGTTTTCCATGGGATCTTCATCCTAGGGGCTTGATCATCCCTCTTGATTTTTTTCATTCCATCTTGCTAACATAAGTACATTTGAACCTCCTCTTGATGTTCATGGCTACTTTAGTGTGAGTTTGAAGCAAGTTCATCCTCTCACTAAAGTGGGGGCTAAATGTGTCGAGAAAATTGGACCCTCTTGAGAAAAGAGACAATTTCACGCATAATTAGACCCACTTTTGAGTCCCCTTACATCATTTATCCTTCAAAATAGCATTTATAGGCCCCTAAGACCCATTATTTTTATCTAGAGGTCGTTTTACCCGAGAAATCACCTAAAACCCGGCTAAGCGCATACATCCTCGTGATCTAGTGTTGCAGAGTTGTCTCCTTGATTTCTAGAATTTTGGGAGAGGACTAATTTTCCATTAGTGGTGAATGAGTCCCACCTTAAGGCTAGAAATCTAAGTTTTGTCAGATTCTAGATCCTAACACTCAGAAACCTGTTCCTGACAATTTTCATCAAAGCAGGACTAATTCGCCACCCTGGGCAAATGAGTCCCACTGGTGAATTTTTGTGATTTCAGACAACATTCCAAAGATTCTAGATTCTTCATCAGACCTCCAGGTGCACACTGTTTCAGCTCATTTCTTTCTGTTCTGCATCTATTCATTCCTTTTCCATTATTTTCATATCACATTGTGTTTTCCAACATAACATAGGTCTTAAGTTTTGCATTCATAATTAGTCATTTAGATCAATTAATTTCACTTAGTTCATTACATTTAGCTTAAACAACATCATACATAACATAATTTGAATGAACCCCTTGGAATTTTTGGCCCTACTCTCTCCTTTTAGGTGAAAAACCCTAGAAGAGCTAGAAAGGTGCATGGTGCCAAAAATATACGGTTCATTGGCAAACAATTTACAGGCTTTGTCCAAGCTTCCACATTTGACATGCATCAACATTTTTCCAGGCGACATCACTTTGGCGCATTCTGTGAAACATTTTTCCTTGCCACTTGCTCGAAAGCTTCTTAAGCCTCTACAAATTCATGGTGTGCACCTTTGTTTTGAAGCATTCTATCGAACAGTTCACATGTGATGTCGATGCCTTTGCGTAATTTGGGATCAGGCCTGACACTCACCATGCACTTCTCCTTTATGCCATCGGTGAGCGGGCTCAAAACGGTGGTCAAGTGCATGGTCTTTCTTCATTGCCATTCAATTGAACGTGGGTTCAGGTCCTGTGCGTAGTTGGGATTGAGACCGGATGAGTGCAGGGATCCTAAACTGGCAGAGTGTGGGAGGGAGATGAAAACAAACCTAGTACCATTTTAATGTGTGGTTCCAGTATTTTTCCTGAACCCGACGGACCTTCTCCTTTTTTCCTTCGAAGCAGAGTCAGGAATAAAATTGAACCCGACCATTTATTTATTTATATATATTTTTAAATGTTTGTGGTTCCTTCCGATCTTGAAAAATTCCTTTTTTTTTATAATTTTCTCTTTGCTTTTATCCCTTTGTGCTCAGGAACGGGACTCGGGTAATTCCTAACCCTTTGCATTTTCTTACTTTTTTAATTTTTTAATTTTGTTTTTACTTTTTTACATGTTTATGATTTTTTTATGATTTTCCATGATTTTAAAAGATTTATTTATCAACATTTTAAAACTTCATTTATTTATTTTTTAATTTAAACTTTATAAATCTTTTAAAATCATTAAAAGATTTATTTTATTTAAATTTTAAAATAAATTTATTTCTTTCTTTGTTTATTTAAAACTTTTTAATTATCTTTTTTTTAAAAATTTTTTAAATGTTTTAATTTTATGTGTTTTCATATTTTTCCTTTTTTTTTTATTTTCTCATTTTTTGATTTTTTTTGTGTTTCTTCATTTTTTGATTTAAACACGAAAGCTAAAAAATAAAGGAAAAATGAAAGAATAAAATGAACGACGCAAAACTAGATGCAGAGAAATGAAGAAGACGAAAACAAACAAACAAAACCAGACAAAAAAATGACACGACAAGGCGAGGACGAAGACGAACTAAAATGAAGAGGAGAAAGGAAATGAGACAACGAGGAAAAAATACATCAACGAAAAGACAGGGATCAGGTTCATGACAAGACAAGGAATGCGAACCCAAACAACACCCGAAAGTAAAGAGGGGATCGAGATTAGGAACAAACACAAAATGTGAACCTTCAAAAGCACAAGGTGTCGGTTCCAGTTCGAAACTCAAACCCAAAAGACATACACATAATGGAAGCGAAAATCAAAATTGGGTTCGAACCAAGAATAGGAACCTTCCGAAGATGTTCAAGTTCAGGTTCTAGTACGAAGCCTGACTCCAAAACAAAGAAAAAACAAGCAAGGTCCGAGGTTTGTGAACAACTCCAGGACAAGACCAAAATGACAACAAACACAAAACAAGAGACAAAAATTGAATCAAGAGAAGAGGGAAAAGATGAAATGAGAAAAAAAAAGTGCAAAACAACAAAAACCAAACAATGAAACCAAAGAAAACAAAGGGGGTCCTCAACTTCGCCAAGCAAAAATTGGGGCGTGTATGCAGGGCATAACAAATGGCGACTTAGCTAGGAAAATTCTCTAAGAATTTTAAAACACACAACCCTCCAAATACCCAAAATCCTTGGTTTATGCTCATTCAAGATAATCTAAGAAGTGCAAAAACAATCAAAACTAGGACACGACAGAGGTTTGAGATGAAACTGAAATATGTTTGTGTGTGCAAATGATTCATTCTCCTCCATAAGCATTGTTGTGATCAAAATGAAGCTCCGACAGAGATACCTCTAGTTCTCTCTAAGCATCGCTCTACTCCCAACCAGGCGTCTATAGCATGGGTAGAGATACCAAAATCACCCTTGCTGATTGTGTTCATTTTTAGATTTCTTTTATTTCCTCTTTTTCTCAGGTGTTGATTCTTTTGAAGTATAATTTCTCATTTCTATCAATCCTTAAGCAGTGAAGCCTAAGTAGTGGGTTGAGAACCACAATGGACATCGTGAAAGAAATGTAACCCTTTAGATTTTTCACTTGGAATAAAGCTATCCCACCCGATGTAAACTAACTGATATGGATTTCTTAAGGTGTGCAAATCGTGATAGACTTTCAAAAACTCCCCAAAACTACATAATGTACCAAGTCCTAATCCATGCTAACATTCCCCAGTTTGAAATGGATGAAGGTAAATCAAAGTTTTCAAAGCAATTGTTGATCAAGTGTTTGAAAATATAGATAGTAGACTCTCAACAGATTCACCTTTCAGGATAACTTGCATACAATAACTCATCTTCTACTGTTAATGAGAGGAACCCCCAAAAGAAAGAAAAGAAACAGACAAAAAAGAGAAGAGCAGAAGAAAATATCACATAGACAAACATGATGAACCAACAAAACCAAACCAGAAAATGAGAACAAAAACAACAAAAAACAACAAAAGACCAAAAACAAAAGAGAAATAAACAAACCTAGAAACAAAACAAAAATAAGAGGAAAAAAATAATAATAAAACAACAGAATGAAAGAAAACAAACAAAAACAATCAACATAAACCAAAACAAAAAGAAAACTAACTAAACTAAAAACTAACACTAACCAATCCTAATCCTAAACTAACTCTAAAACTGAGCTCTACAAACATAAAACTGTGAAAATTTGTGCATGAACTTGACCAATTTTTTGAAGTCTTAATTTGCTAGGTATGGTTTTGAATCTAGCAAATTTATTTTTATACTCAGAAATGAAAAGTTTATGTGCAAAAAATTCATTTTGAAGGTATAAAGTTTGAAATATTAATAGTTGTGGGTTCTCAGCCTTGTCACGATTTACCCACAAACACATTGTATTATCCCCAACGTCATAATCAGACTAAAAATCATTAAAACACAAAGGTTAATTAAAAGACACCACCTGATTTAGAAGACCTTTAGTTGATGTTGGGTGTTCATGTTGTATGATCTCTTCATGAGGTCTCAGCTCATGAAACACTGTTCCATTTCTCTCAAACAGTATAGGAATGTCAACATAAAGGACATCCATTAGCAATGTATCATTAGCATTCAAGACATCCAAACCTGGCTCAAAAATTTCATGCATATCCTTATCACAATCAACACTAGTTTCGAATGACAAACTAGTGTGTTTGATTTCATAGGGACCACTAACTTCAATCATGTTTTCCAAAATACAAACATCATCAATTAAATCTTTACCTTCGTCAACCTCTAAAGCAATTTGTTCAACATCTTCCTTACCTGATCTGGCAATCTTTCTAGAGAGCAAGAGATCAGAACAACTTACCTCAGAATGTGAACCAAAAGGAAAAATCCTACATGGATCACCCAAAGTGATATTTGTTTTGCAGTTGGGATATCCATTTACCAACATCTCAGTATTCCACTCGGATGCAGAGTCCCAAATCAGCTCAGTCTCCTCAAATGGATTGAGTAACAAATCATCCCCGTTGTCAACTTGCAAGGTCTACAAACCCACCTCCTCTTGAGATGAAGCATTGCTTTCATCACTCTCTTCAAATATGTCACCCACTAGAGTTTGAAAATCAGCATCCAACTCATCGCCATTAATGTCAGAGATACTGATACACGATGAACAAGGATTTTCTTCAAACAACTCATTTGAATGCATGGAGTCAAATCCAAGAAAAGACTTCTTCAGTTCATGTTTCTGCATATCATCAACTAAAACATGTTGCAATTCAGCATCAAGTTTACCATTGTCAAGGTCAAATTCATTAATGCACGATAAATGAGGATCTTCTTCAAACAAATCATTTGAATAAACAAAATCAAAACCAAGATACTTTCCTATTTTTTTCTCTTCATTATGTTGGAGCGGTTCAATTTTTTAGGCAACATCTAGACAACCCTCTTGACCTCCTTTTGTTTCATCCAGCTAAATCTGATCATACATTCCTTGCTGCAATAAAACACTAAGCTCATTTGTGTCAATATTTTGATTAGCATTAAAATCCAATGCATTTTCTTGACAGGGGTAAGCCTGATTTGATTGAATTTTAGGCAATACTTGAGTGATTTGGACATCCATCTGATCTCCTTCCTTTAAGAAATCAATTTGGCACTCAACTTATTTCCTTTTACCATGAGATCCATTTGCAATTTAACCAGAACTATGTTTCTTTCTATTTCTATATGTTCATCATTCAAATTAGTGGAGTCATTTCCTTATGTCAACTCATTAATGGGTGTTCCTTCCTTATCCACCATCATGTGAGGATCTATGAATGCATCAGTAAACTCATTTTCCATATTTAATAAATGCGCACAAGGTAAAGAAAATTTTTCAGTCGTTGAGTCCATCTCAATGCAAGGATCAAGGTCATTGAATGATGGGGAAGAGTTAAACATCTTGTCACAACTACTCTCATCATTTTTAATGGAGTTATTATCATTTTCATGTGTGCTAACTGGTCCATCTCCCTCATCGAGGAGATATGTACTCCAGGGAGCTTCCATAAGTATTTCTTCAACAATGATCTACTGTCTGAAATATAATTCCATCCTACCCAGGAAAACATGGAAATCCATTTGGGAATGCTGATTTGTCAGATGTATCCTACATCTTTTTGGCCTAGCAATTTTTGATAGCTTCGAATCTCCTAATTCTTCCAATTTCTCCCTTAATTGATTTTGTGCACACGGGATATCCAACCAACATGAACCGTGCTCTGTTGTTCCTTCATCACATTGATTCTTAGCCTGCTCAGAAGAGGTGTTAAAAGAATTGGAAGGAGATTCTTTAGTTGTTGACTTCTTATGACAACTATTTTCTATAAGGCATACGTTGCCCCTACCTTGTCAACCCTTACATCACCGTGAGTCCCCATTTATATGGGGCATACACTGCCCCTACCTTGTCAACCCTATTGCATTAGAAAGCTAATTGGAGCAGTGGAAAGCTAGTGGAGCTCACTAGCTTGCCTGCCAATCATGATAGGAACCAAACAAAAGGTAGGAGTAACATGCTCTGCCTCATAGAAATAGATCTCATCAGTGATAATATCACCATGAGACCCCATTTCTATGAAGACATCACGGCTTCCGGTATCGAAGACTTCCCTACGGCTGTGCATACTTCCATTTGGGCTATATATTTGCAATCATGGCATGCCACATTATCACATTTAAAGGCATTCCATTAGAAAAATTCATGTGACCTTTGTTTATGCTAGAAAGAATCTTCTATAAGATGATTGTAAGTATTTTGTATGAAGCCTTGAATGACATATATTTCATTTGTTTGTATGTATTCAATTTTTAGGAACTAATATTTTGTTGGAAACTCAAGGGCAGACAACTGAGAGGGGGGGTGAATCAGTTGTCACTGAATTTTAAACTTATTCAACTTATTAACCTTATTCTCAAATATGATCATTAATCATGAAAGCATAAATGAACAACACATTAGAAACACACACAACACCAAAAAATTTATGTGGAAACCCTATTAGGGGAAAAACCATGGTGGAGGTCAGTCCACAAGATTATACCCTATTAAAAGTATAAGAAAATATGAATGGGGAATGCACATGCATTCAGGCACACTGCCTAGAGCTCATTGCTCAAATACAAATAGGCTTACTACCCAAAGGAAGACACACTATCTTACAAAAAGGTTCTAATTAAATCCAACATACTTTGAATTGAGAAAATAGCATCTGATAATGCTTGGTTACAATTCCGGTTAAGCACATGAACACTTCTTCACTCTTCTTCACTCTTCTTCACTCTTCTTTCCTCTTCTTCACTCTTCTTTACTCTTTGCTCTTCCTCCGAATGATCTGAACATTATTCACACATGACTTATACACTTCGTACACTAATGCACTCTCATGCCTTCAAATGATAAAACAATTGCTCTTATATATCTGCAACAAGGAATTACATCGCTATAAGTCAACCTCCAAGAAATAATAAAATGAATATAAACAGTCAGCCCAAATCAATAAAGATTATTCATGCGAACTAGCCAAGGTTGGCCATAACATAGTGAATGCTGAAAACAACATCCTCAAACAAGAACCACTTCAATTAATTAATCCTTGAAGATCCACAACACGCTTCAACACCTAGTTGGCCATGGACATGAAAAACATGAACACGCAAGAGAAAATATCAGATCACGAACACAATGATCAATGCAGATGTGAAAAATAGATAGAGAACAAACTAGAAACATCCAAAAACATCATGAAACACTAGAGAAGCATCCACAACAACTGAAATTACAAAAATCACATGATCTTCATTCAGGAACACAAATTGAAGTAACATAAAAACTGTCAGAATACAAATCTTCATAACTTGATCAAATCTTCATGCGGATCTCTGAAACTTGATGTGGATAAACTAGATATACTCAACAAGAAACCCTTTAGTCCACAACCATAGAACAAAAATGCACTGAACACACCGACATATAGAACTTCATTTCACCACTGACAACCTGTAGCACTTCTTATTACAATTTTCTCAATATCCTTGACATACACAACTTCTAATGCAACAATGCTAATAGTGTTGACATCAATGACAACCACATATCAGAAACACAACCACAATATCCAAAAATCTCCCCCTTTGTAATTAGTGGAAACACATGATGTGAAAAATACCATCAACACAACAACACTTACCCTTTTGGTTCTGACTCTTCTCCTCACAAGATTCTTCTCTTCCAAAATGATTTTCACATTGCTCTTCTCCCCTTTTGACATCAATTTCAAAGATCTCTTCTATACAAGCTTTGAACCACATATCTGAACATCTGACTACTCCCCCTGAGTAGTAGGAACCACAACATCAATCTGGATCAAAATATGATCATGAAATTCACGAATTGATGCAAACCAATGCACCTTAGTTCGAGGGGTAATCACCCCTTAACTTCCCCTCTAAGACACTCAAAGGTATCCTTAGGTAATGCTTTGCAATATGTCTCTCAATATACCCTTAGTATAATATACTCCAATTGGACTTCCTTTTCACTTAATTTCTCTCTCAAAAAGTGAAACTTGATAGATACATGTCTGGTCTTGGAATGAAAAATTGTATTCTTAGAAATGTTAATAGCACTTGAGTTATCACATAATATAAATGGCTCATCATACAAAAACTCTAATATCCTTCTCAACATTTGTTTCCATCCATATATAATTTGAGTACAATTTTTAGCAGCAGCAATGTATTCAGCCTCTGCAATAGACAAGGAAATGACATTTTGCTTCTTGCTTAACCATGAAATCAGCTTCTTACCCAAGAAAAATGCTCCACCACTAGTACTTTCCTGTCATTTACATCTCCTGCACAATCAACATCAATAAAGGCACTTAAAGTAAGATCAACATCTTTAGGATACCATAGGTCAAAGTCAACTATTCCCTTCAGGTATCTAAAAATTCTCTTCACAGTAGTCACATGAGATTCCTTCATACTAGCTTGAAATCTTGCAACAATACATACAACATTCATGATATCAGGCCTAGTTTGAGTCAAATAAAGCAATCCACCATTCATTGATCTATATCTAGTCTAATTTTCCTCCAGAGAATCATCACCAGTTGTCAACTTGCATCTGTTCACCATGGGTGTACCAATTGGATTTGAATCTACCATACCAAATTTCTTCAACAATTCTTTCACATACTTGGATTGAGATATAAAGATCCCTTTATCTAACTGAGTAATTGGCAATCCCAAGAAGAATTTCATCTCTCCAATCATTGGTCAACATCTCAAACTCATTCT